>PVKH010003104.1:0-25603 GCA_004027955.1 Chaetophractus vellerosus | reverse complement strand
GATAGTCTACAGTTGCAGCCCTAGGAAGAGAGGAACCCAAAAAGCCTGAACCCTGGCAAACGTCGGCAGCTGTCTTGCTCCAACACATGGACTTTGGTGAGGGAAGAAACTTATGCTTTGTTGCCTGGTAACTGTAAGCTTCTACCCCAAATAAATACCCTTTATAAAGACCAACCAATTATTGGTATATTTTGCAAAGGCACCTCTTTGGCTGACTAATACAGGGGGCATGCTTCAATCTATAACAGTCCGTTCTCTGAACCCCAAAAAGATAAGTTCTTCCCACATGCAAAGTACATTCGTTCCACCCCAACATTCCGAAAGCCTTAATCCATTTCAATAACAACTCTAAATTCCAGATACCTTCTAAATCAGTCATGGGTGTGATCCATCCTGGACCAAAATTCTTCTCTGTCTGCGAACCTATGAAACCTAGAAAACAAGTTATCTGTTTTCAAGATTTAATGGTGGTCTCAAAAGAGTTGTGGCCAATACCTACTCTCCAGTTCATCAGACTTATCCAGGACAACTAACAAAAGGATGATGGTGGACAAGCCCCATTCAAGAAACAGAGCGTATCTACAACTGCAAGCAAAACAGATCCTTCCATCTGCCCCATAAAATCTAAGCCCCCTCTCAGTCTGAGGCAGCATGGGCATCACCATCCCATAATCCTCAAAGGTTGAGGAATGAACAAACATAAAGGGTGAATACAACTGTGGACAAAGTAAACTTACTAATATTGTAGTAATGGAAGAACAGGTAACATTGATATAAAGATAGTGGTTACCACAAGTTTTGAGAGGAGGGGGAGGGAATAATAGGTGGAACACATGACATTTTTAGAACATTAGAATTGTGTAAACCACAATGTAAACTATAGACCTGGGTTAGTCGCAGTGCTTCAATAATTATTTATCAATTGTAAAGATCATACCACACTATTGTAAGATGTTATTAATAGGGGTAGATATGGGAAGGGGAGGGGATGGGGTATATGGGAATCCCTTATATTTTTTATGTAACTTTTCTGTAATCTAAAACCTCTTTAAAAATAAAGTTTATTATATTAGAAAAAAATTAAGGCAGTCCATGTCATAAAATAATGTATGACATAGTTGGAGAGAGAATAAAAATAACCTAGAATGGTGTTTAATAGAAGAAAAAATTCAATAGTGGGAAAGGTGTAGGATAGACACTCCCATTTTAGAAGGAAGAAGTTGGAAGGGATAAAGGGGTCACAGGCACTAAGCAAGTCCAAAATCCAATAGGCAAGTTCCATTTGATTTCAATACTTGAAAGTAATCTTTGGATTGATGCGTTATCCTCTAGGTATGCAAGAGTGACAGCCCCACCCTTTCCAAGCACATGGGCTGCAGCATCATCCTCTCTGAATACTGAGGTCGTGGCCATGTTCTCCCCGAACACCTGGAAGGAAGCCTCCCTTCTCCAAAAGCTGGGCTGGATCCCCATCTCCAAAGACTAGGGTTCACCTGCCCTCTAAATACTAGAGTGGCAGGCCCTCTCTCTTGGCCTCAGAACACCCCTTCAGACCTTTTTTACATCATTTTGTCACATCTCTGTCCTTTCCAGTCCAGGCTGGCAGAGTTTCTGCTGATACAGAATTCTCAAAAATCTTATTCGTCTTCCATGCAGTTCAAGGCCGCCCAAGCCTACGGACAAAAGGATCTTCCATAGCTGTTTCCTTATTAATGCATCTCCATTCCTCTGAGATAGTTGATGGATGGATGAGTCATATGTCTAATTTCTTTAGCAAATAATTGTTCAACCACATGTTCATCCCTATTTCCAGGACAATCTATCTGGATAGGTTGAGAATTTTCCAAATCATCAAGTGCTAGTTTCTGTTCTTGTTTGTTTAAAAGTTCAGTCCTCAATTGATCTCTTTCCTCTTACATTTTACTACAAGCAACAAGAAGAAACCAGGCACCTTCCACATTTTGTTTGGAAATCTCCTCAGCTAAATTTCCTTGTTCACCACTTCCAAGTTTTGCCTTGCATGCGACATCAGAACACAATTTCACCAAGTTCTCTTCCACTTTATAACAAGGAACGCCTTTATTCAAATTTTCAGTAACACATTCATCATTTGCTTCTAAGCCTTCACTGGAATTGTCTTTAATATCTAAATTTCTACCAACAATTTCTGCAGGAAAATCTAGGCTTTTACAAAAAGTGCCGCCAAATTCTTCCAGCTTCTATCCATTATGGAATTCCAAAGCCACTGTCGTATTTTTAGGTATTGTTTTAGCAGCACTCGCTTTCCCAGTACCAAAAACTGGCTTAGTTTGCCAGGGCCACTGTAAAAAACAACACAGATTGGTTGGCTTAAACAACAGGAATTTATTGTCTCACAAGTTTTGGAGGCTAGAAGTCCAAAATCAAGGTGTCAGCAGGATCATGCTTTCTCTGAAGTCTGTAGTGTTCTGGTGATGGCTTGCGGACATTCCATAACTGAATTTCTATCTCTGTCGTGTGGCCATCGGTCTCCTTTGGTCTCCTCCTCCTGAATGTGTCCTAATTTCCTCTGCTTATAAGTAAGGACCCTAGTCATAATGGATTAAGGCCCAGCCTGATACAGTTTAGCCTCGCCTTAACTAATAACATCTTCAAAGTCCTAATTTACAAATGGGTTCATATCCACAGGACCAGGGGTTAGGATTTAAACATGACTTTGTGGGGCACATAATTCAATCCATAACAAATAGGAACGGGATAAGTTTATTGAGTGCTTTTGTTTTAAGGATGGAAGAATGGAAAAGGCACAGCAGTGGCAGGTCTATAGAAAATCCTGTTGGGAAGACACAACAAAGACACCCTTTATTGTCAGTAAATACATTTCTTGTTAAACCTATCAGGTACCACCTTGTTCTGCCATTTTGTAAAACTCCTTTGTCTATTGTCCTTCCTGGTCCTATCCATATGTTCTGGGAGATTCTTTCCTGTTAATTGTCCCCTGTGGCCTCCTACAAGGTAGGCTTTAGGTAGTACACCCTCTTTGCAGCTACGCAGATTTCATAGATTACTTCTAAACTTTGCAGGTTCTGGGGGCTTGGGTGTTGCTTTAGGGGTTAAATAGCCACAGGCTGATTGTGGCCTGGCTTGCAATTTCTTTAGCAAAATAATTCCTTCACAATCTTAGTGCACTCCTGGTCATTTCATGAATTTAAAAAAGGGCAACCAGAGTCTTGTGTAATGAAATTTTTAGGCCTGATGACACTTTATTTTGGGGCTCCTGTAAATCGCCTATCCCCTCTCTTAAATTAATGGCTTAAGGCCAGCATTGTCAGCAGGGCAGCCACATTTGTGAGAGAGTCATACCTCCTGCTAAGACTGCAGTTTTGTAGTCACACTGAGATTTTATTGTTGCTGTTGTTTTTTAACTTATATTTTTATATTATAAAAAATGTTAAGTAATGAAAAAAGAGAGATTAAAAAAAATCTCCAACATATCCATCTCCTGCATTCAATAGTAACCAAAGTATCCCTTCATATGTCAAATTTTTTTTTGCTGAAGCATTTTAAAACAAATCCAAAGTATCATGTTATTTCACCTCCATGTACATTAATTTCTTTAAAAATGTATATTTTCTTATACAACCACTATTCCACTATCAATCCTAACAAAATAAAAAAATACTTTTGACATTATCTGATACTTCATAATTATTCCCAAGATTGTTTCACAAATATTTTTTACAGATGGTTTGTAAAATTTAGTACAGTAAATTTTATTTTTTATGCATCTTGTCTCTTATTATAGGATAGGCTCCTCATCTCTCTCTCTCCCTCGATCTGTTTCTCTCTTTACATGTAATGCTGTTGACTTGCTACAGAAATAGGGTCTGTTGACCTGATTAATGTCCCATATCCTGGATATGGCTGTTTGCTTTCTCCTGGTATCATGTCCCCTACTAGTTTTGTTAAGTGGTTGTTAACTCTAGCCTGAATATATTCAGATTCTCTTTTTTTCTGTGAGAATAATCATAGGTGTTTCTGTGTGTTCCATTTTGCATACATTTGTTTGGCTGTCCCATGTTTAACAATACTTAGATTAATCAACAGCTGTGAGTGGTGTCAGTCTGATCATTCCATTGTAGATTCCCATTAAAATTTAATAATCTAATAGTTTTATTATTGATGATCATTGCCTGATTCAAATATTACATTAGGGATGCAGAATTTAGATTTCCTAATTCTGTAACTTCTTCCATATTTACCAGCTGGAATTTGTAATGAACTTTTTCTTAAGAAAATATAGTCCATAGAGGAAAGGAGGGCAAGTGCATAATTCTTTCTCATTTATTACCGTTTTTTAGGGTAAGGAGTTGCTTTTCTAGTAACATCCAATGATAGTGAATTGTTGCTATTATTTCATTGTTTTGGTGCTTTCCTTTCCTCTTTCCCCTCATCACTGTAGTCCCCTTCCTTTGCTGCTGCTTCTCCCTCTGTCTCTGCTTCTGTCCTCTCTTTCTCTCAAGTGTAGTTGTGAAATTATGGATTTTTATATATTCCACTGTTTTAGCCAATAGCATTTATTACTTTGGATGCTCAAATTGTTCAATTTTTGGCCAGTGAGAAACTTGGTCCTTGTTTGACATACCCCGTTAAGTCCTTGGTAGATTAGTTGCTCTTGTATAGCCACAACTTTTAACTGCTTTGGCTTGTGGTATAGAAACAGTTGAATTTTTAAAATCTGTGTGTTTCCAGATTCTGTGACTCTCTTTCAACTTCTCTTGCAGATTGCAGGCTAAGGGGGGAAAAGAACATCTTCCTTAGAAGAGCTATGTTGTCTTCTTGTTCTTCTCGCAGGTTTGCTAGGTGGGTCTTGTTTCATCTTTCTCATAAGACTTTGCTGATAGAAGCATGAAGCAAATGATACAGAGTAATTTTCTGAAATTTCCAAGCATTTTATCTCAGCCTCTAGCTTTAGTTGGCATGTGATCTGCTTCTAAGGTACAGCAGATCATAATTTGACCAAATGCTTACCATCACGTAATAGTTTTTGCTAGCTTTCCCATCTGTATTATCTTTATCCTTGTGGCCTGCCACCTGACTTCTTGCTGTATTAAACCTGTACCACAATTTAGGTTTTGTTATTGTTGCAAGGTAACATATTCTCTAGTAGTTATAAACATTTTTGCATAAAACTGAAGCACTCTAGTTAGTTCAAAGGGAAATATGTATAAGGGCACACATCTCATAGTATCATAGGGAGGGCTGAAGAAAGGGACTCCGGGCTTAGCTCCTAGGAGAGGCTTCAAACCACACTGTAGAACTGGCCACGAAAGGAGCCACTGCCTCTGCCGCAATCAGGAAATCCAGAATGAACAAGCTGCCAATACAGTTGAAGGCCACTCACCTACAATGCTGACATGGATGCCCTGCACTCTGCCTCCCCTCAATTCTAAATGGATGTCTGTGAGAGGACAGTTGATTGGTGTAACGCACATTCCACCCAGAAGCCCAATTCAGCAGAAGCAGGAAATTTAGTTTTCAGGTATGTAACCTCCACCTGCTAGCATTCAGCAGGCCTATCCACCGTGTCCCACCTACCCCTTGTCTCCTTCGCATTTGGGGAGAACAAAGGTGATTAAAATATCCGCTAATATATTCATATTCTTACACATCTCATTTCTGCAAAGACATCACTACTTTGTAAGACCTTAACTCTACTGATGGCATTTCTTTATATACTAATGTGTGTATTACAGAAATGGGGCTGGTAATTTCAATCTTATCATTTCACCTGTTTCTGATTTGCTAAGTGTTGATGAGGAAGAAGTATAAGAAGGATCTCAGTTTGGACTGTTAAAGTATACTTAGGAATATTTATATTGTGGAAGTATGTAAGTTTGAAAATATGCATATTTGATTCTAGGATAAGTGAATTCTGCACAATTGCCAGACAATTATAGTTTAGTTACACTAAAGCGCATATGGATGGAAGAGGATCTTGGCTTTCCTTTTGCTTCTGCCGTTTTGTAGTTATTGACTTCATGGAAATCATTTAAGTGCTCTGAGATTATTTCCCCATCTCCCATCTGATGAAGAAACTAAGCTAAATGAGATGATACTTATCAGGTGTTTTAGCTCCTCTATTCAGTTTTACTATGTAAATTTTACCAGGAACATCAAAACATAAATTGCTTTGAGTAAAATGTAAGGAAGAAGGTGACTAAGCTATCATCTCATCTTCTCCATAACAGGTAAAAAAGCAGCTAAAGAGTCTTCCCCAGCTACTTGCTAGATGAACAGTTATTGTCTAGCATTGGAATTTGACTTTAAGTCACTGAAGTGCAGGACATAGGGCAGACAGAAAAATTACAGTCAACATCAATGCCTGTAAATTGTTACAAATAATTCCCACAAAAGCCCATGAAAGACAGATATTACTAAATGATTTTAACTCCCCAGAGAAATTCACAGGGAAACATGAAAAGGATGTCTTGGCCAATCAAAGTAAGAGGGTAATTGATAGATCTGCCATATGGAGCGAGGTCTCACACATCGTCTGACATACAGTACTGTTTCTCAATTGGTGTAGTGAAGGATGCTATCTATTAGGGGAGCTTTGTAAATGAAGTCAAAACAGGTAATTTCTTTGAGTAGAGATTAAGTTTCTGTTACTTACGCAGTAAAGCCTCACAGTGTGACTGGCACAAAACCATCGCTTAGCAAATGTTTATTCATTTGATTAGGGAGGCTGTATGATGGGTGAGTAGAGACATCTTATGACTGAGTTTAAGGATGAGCTCTGGAGTAAACCAGGGCTTTGTTCACATCCCAACCCAGCTACTTAATAGCTGTGTGACTTTGGGCAAGTTATTTATTTTCTCTAAACCTTAGTTCCTTTTTTGCAACATTGTTAGAATAATAGTACTACTTCAGAGGGTTGATCTGAGAATTACTTGGTGTGATGCATCTATAGCACTGGCATAGCACCTTATTCAACATCAAGGTTCAGTAAAGTTAACTGTTTCACTTATTCTGAAAGAGCAATGGTAGTACAGAAGAGGTGATGATTGCCTAATCTGGATGGAAGTTTCAGGGAAGGCATAAGAGAGGAGGTGAAATTTCAAATTATTACAAGAACTGTGGGTCTCCAGGTAAGTAAGTAGAGTGGGAGTTTGAGAGCCTTCCTAGGCATGGCACCTTCAGAGTATGAGTTCTATTTGGCAGGGGAAAATACTGAGAAATGTAAATGCTGGAGACAGTTGACTGTAGATTAAGACTAAAAACATATCGGCTGGATTTACCAATTAAGACCTCATTTTTTACCTTAGAGATAATTAAAGAAATTGTAAATTTGCAGTGGAACAAATCACATGACTGAGAGTTAGTCTCTGGCATGGATGCAGATCTAGAGGGAATAGTAATGGGACTGATACATGCTTGTGGATTCTTTGCGTGGGTGATATGAAGAACACAGATCCAGTCAAGGATTCTGGCAAAAGAGTGGTTGTTGCAACCAGTTACTTCTAGCATGAGTAAAAATTCCAATAATGCTATGATAGTCTAAGGCACCTGTTAATAGTATTACTTGGGTTATTGGTTAAAATAGAATATTTGTTCCCTAATTAATATTATCTCTGGGAGATGATGCTTGGGAATATATTTAAGAAGCTGTCCAGATTTGTGTTGAAGAACTTAATTATAAACAAGTAGATTCAGGGAAAAATTACGGCCTTGCTAAAATAGTAGTGGAAAAAACCAGGAGAGAGATCTGTATGCATAGAATGCTGTTTAAAAAGAAACAAGTAAATATTCATTCATTAAAAAGACTGGAAGCAAATCCACTTATATTTCTCAGTAGTTTTCTCTAAATCATAGGATAATAGATATTTAATTAACTTTTTTCTTATTTACATTCGTAAATCTTTTATAATTAAAATAAACCCAATTATTAAAAATTGGAAGCTAATAAATGATATACATTTCTATATATTGGATTATAGATACAGATATATAGAGATGGTATACTGTTGTAAAGAGCTGTTTTAATAAGATTAGGCAGAAGAAAGAACAGAAAGATTTTACACTGGAAGTAGGTATAGAGAGAAAGCTATCTCAGTGGAACATGGGAAACAAAACATTCCACATACTTCAGAATTTTGTCTTGGATGGCACATGCTCTTAATACCCCAGAGACTATAGATGCTCAAGCTTTCAAATTTTACTGAGTTACTTGACCAAGAACTAAACTGTTTGTGTCATGGAACAAATAAAAAAAATTATGGATCACTTTCACTTTGTAGAATCAGCACAGCAATGTGGAAGGAACATCAGTCTGAAAAAACCTGAGGTCACAAATAATGGCTGGGTTAGGAAAATCCCAAGAGCTACCAAACATTACCTTGGAGAAATGGCTGAAATCTGCCATAGAGTACTGGTCACCTAGGAGTATATCTGTCAAAATTATTTTATTAAAATTGGGTACAGGAGGTAAGAATATTCTTTGGCAGACATAGACTAAAGCATTTTTTATTGAACTTTTGACAAAGCTGGTGTTATATACAACATTGTTTGAGTTCAGTTAAATTAATGGAGATTTATTGAATTAATTGCAAACTAGACTATTTAAAGAGAGGTATCATTATGTATGTATCATAGTATCCTTACTTTCTTTTTTTATTGGACAAGATAGATTTTATTTTATTTTTTAAATATATTTTATTTATTTTTAAAAGATACTTAGATTACATAAAATGCAACATAAAAAATATAAGGGATTCCCACATGCCCCACTCCCCACACCTCCCACTTTCCCCCACATTAACAACTTCTTTCATTAGTGTGGAACATTGATTGCAATTGATGAACACATTTTAGAGCATTGTCACTAAGCATGGATTATAGTTTACGTTGTAGTTTACACTCTCTCGCACTCAATTCTATAGCTTATGGCAAGATATATGATGGCCTGTATCTGTCATTGCAATGCCATTCAGGACAATTCCAAGTCCTGAAAATGCCCACATATTACACCTCTTTTTCCTTCTTTCTGACTTCAGCACCTCCAGTGACCACTGTCTCCACATCCATGATATAATTTCTTCCATTGCTAGAATCACAGTAAGTCCACTCTAATCTGTATTTTATTCCCCAATCCTGAGGATTCTGGGATGGTGATGCCTACTCTACCTATAATGAGAGGGGGCTTCAATCCCATATGGCTGATGGATGGGGCTCTCTTGCTTGCAGTTGTAGACTCTCTCAGTTCCTTGGCGTGGTTGTTGTCCATCTTCACCCCCTTGTTAGTTTTCTTGGGTGAATCCAGTGAACTGGAGAGTAGGCGTTGCAACTCCACTGAGGTCCAAGGCCTAGCTGGCATATGCATCCTTACTTTCAAGGAACTTACGGTATAGGTGGGGAGATAAAATAAACAAGACCACTATCCTGAAAATAATAGAGAATATTAAAGTTTCTGAAGTAAGGGAATATATGAAGGGAGGAAGTGGATTATAGCAAGAAAGGCCTTTGGGAGGCAATTTCAAGAGTTTAGGCATGAGATGGTCTTACCTTGAATTGATGATAATAGAAAAGGAAAAAAAGGGATGGATATGAGAAACACTGTGAAGAAATAATCACCAGGGCTTCTGGACAGGTGATTATTGAGTACACAAGAAGTGGGAGGGGAAGAATAAATCCAAAAAAATTATTGATAACTCTAATCTGATATAATTTATTCATTCATGTATAAAGAGACTAGAACCCACAGAAGTTAAATTACTTTGCCAGAGTTCTAATTCTGATTCAGGACAAAGTATAGACTGAAATCTAGGCTTCCTGACTTCCAGGCCACTGTTCTTTCCCCTGAAACATTTAGTGGTTGAAATGAAAATATTGTCTATTCAGGCCATCACATCTTATCACAAATGAAACTGCATTGACAGTAGTATATGCCTTAAGGTATTTGTTCTTTTTTTATATTTTTATTTTTATATATTTTTAAAACATTTATTTTATTTATTCCCCATGTCTCCCCCCACCCTGCCCGTTGTCTGCGCTTGCTGTCTGCTCTCTGTGTCTGCTTGTCTTTTTTTTTCAAACAACTTATTGAAGTATATCATTCATACATGAACATAGATAAACTATAAGATTTCAGTAAACATTGTGAACTTACAAAACAAACATGGATGACATCATACAGGGCTCCCACATATCACGACCTCCCCCTCAAACACCCTGCATTGTTGTGAAACATTTGTTAACAAATCATGAAAGAGCATCGTCAAAGTATTACTACCAACTATAGTCCGTATCTTCCTCCCCTACACATTTTTTTAAGGATTTGTTTATTTATTTATTTATTTATTTATTTATTTATTTATTTATTTACTTTTATCCATTTTTACCCCCCTCCTTTTTTGCTGTTTCTGAGTCCATTCACTGGGCGACTCTGTGTCCGTTTCCTGTCCTCTCTTCTCATCCTTCTCTTCCTGTCTTCACTGGGATTCGATCCTTGGAACCTCCAATATGGGAGAGAGATGTCCTGTCGCCTGTGCCACCTTAGTTCCTGGTTTTTCGGTGTGTCTCATCTTGGCACTCCCTTGTGCCACTCTCCTGTTATATCATCATATTGCTGCATGGCTTGTGGGGCCTGGCGGCTCACCCATGCATGCGTGGTGGCCCACGCGCCTTCTATATATTTCTTTTTTAAAATTTTTACTGGGAGGTCCCAGGGATTGAACCCAGGTCCCTCCATATGGGAGACGGACATCCAACCACCTGAGCCACAACTGTCCCCCTTCTATATCTGTTAAGGTTGACCAAAGATAACCAAAGTTACAGCCTTTTCCCATACAGGATGGTCATATTATAAATCAGGCTTAGTTTATCACCGTCATTCCAAAAACCAGACCTAGGGAGAAAAACTAGGTCAGGGGACACATGCATGGTTTCTAATATAGCGAATGTTTAGCCCACCACGATTATCACAAAATCAGGACAGCAAGAATATTCACATTTAAGGTACTTGTTCTTTACTCTTCTTAAGCATTGGAAAATTATCTGGTCACAATTTATCTACAATTTAAGCAGGTTATGCTTATATGCAAAATAAAAAAATTGGTGCATCATATTTCTGTTTTTAAAATTTTTTAATAGAATGTACAAATTAAGCTCCATTATGTTTTATGTGCCCTAATCTGTCCCTGACTTATGATTTTGTTATCACCTAGCCCAATTCCCTAGGCCTATTTTAATCTTCTTAGTTATGATTAGGTCTCCACTACCATCACAGGATGTCAAAATATCAAGGAAAACATTGTAAAAGATTTTCCTTTATTAAATTCATAGTTTTACTTTTCATATTAAATTTTTTTTACCATCTTTTGTATGTGGTATTAAATAGGAATCTGGTCTTATTTTTTTCTACTTACTGTATAATTTATTCTTTTCTCTTTATTTATGCTACCACAGTATTTATCACTGTGATTTGCGATATGACCTTTTTTATATATTACATTCTCTTTTATGCATTACAGAGCTTCAAGCCTCTCTATTTTGTTCCATTTATTTTTTGCTCATACCATACGATTTTATTTATTTTATTTTTTTATTTTAAAATTTTATTTATTTTTATTTTTTCAAAGATACTTAGATTATACAAAAGTCACATAAAAAATATAGGGGATTCCCACACCTCCCACATTTTCTCACATTTACAGCATCCATCATTAGTGCGGTACATTCATTGCAATTGATGAACACATTTTGGAGCATTGCCACTAAGTGTCGATTAAGTTTACATTGTAGTTTACACTCTCTCCCACACAATTCTGTAGGTTATGGCAAGATTTATAACCACCTTTATCTGTTGTTGCAATGTCATTCAGGACAATTCCCAAGTCCCAAAAATGCCCCTGTATTACACCTGTTTTTCCCTCTCTCTGCCCTCAGAACCTCCAGTGGCCACTGCCTCTGCATCAATGATATAATTTCTTCCATTGCTAGAATTACAATAAGCCTATAGTAGAATATCAGTAAGTCTACGTTAGTCTATAGTTCATTCCCCATCCTGAGGATTCTGAGATGGTGATGTCCACTCCTCCTCTATTTGAGAGGGGGCTGTGATCCCATGGTGAAGATGGAGAAGTGTTGGATTCCTGTATGTTCTTGGCTATGATGCATAAAAGAATTTATGAACACGCCAGTTTAGTTAGGCCAGTAAAAATAATTTATTTGGGAAATGGGGGAAAGAACAGAGCTTGCTGAGAAATTGGAGAGAAAACGGAAATATACAACAAGATTTGGTGCGGGCTCCTCTAGGCAGAGAGAGTGGGCTCTGCCTCATGTGAAAACTGTTAATTATTCCACCCCCTTGCTAATGATAAAGGGATGGGCCCCAGTGGTTATTGGTTACCCCACCTATGGTGGGGGCCAATGGTGGGGCCTTTTTGTACTATCTGGCCCAAGGGAAGGTCCCAGAAAGAGAAACTGGGACTTCAAGGTAAAACTTAGTGTCCCAGTGAAGTCTTGCAGCCATGTTGTCTGCTGGCCATGTGGTCTGCTGGCCATGTTGTCTGTCAGCCATGTTGTGGGTCGTCTTCTCCTCCATTACCCTGTACTAACCTGCCTCAATGGGGCCAATGGATGGACTCTCTTGCTTGCAGTTGTAGACTCTTTCGGTTCCTTTGTATGATAGTTGTCGGTTATCACCTCCATGTCAGTTGTCCTGGGTGAGACTAATGAACTGGAGAGTAGGTGTTACACCTCCTTTGAGATTCAGGGCTCAGCTGGCACATGGAGAGCCAAAGATTTAAGTCTCTTTGACGTACATCTGTGAGCTCTAGTACTAATTATAGGTTCAAGTAGAAGGATAGAAGAGCCATGTGTAGGCAAACCACAATTGAGTCCAACTCTGTCACTCTGGGGAGCATAAATTCCAAAGTAGGGCCCACTGGCAAGGCACCAAACTCCTGAGGTATCTGCCCTGACTATAGTGTTTGAATGTCTCTAGAGCCTTCAGGAGCCCCACTATTTGGGGTAACCATACTTTTTTATTACTGTGGTTTTGTGCATTGTATTTTAAATTGATTTCTGCTTTGTAGATTTCTTTTTCTATTAGGAATAGTATTTTATTTCTGATTATATTCACTCGCTGGTTACATAGTTATTTCTAGTGTAGCAAAATAATTCATGATTGTTTTGCAAGTAAGATTGCCCCAGCTGCATGAAATGGGCAGCTTTCTTTATCTCTTCCTTGATTGGTAGAATGTACCCAAAATCAGCAGGGTCAGGGAATTTTGGGAAGGAGGAGACTTTGAATGCTTTTTCAATTTCTTTTATACTTAAATGATCTATTCAAGTTTTCCATTTCTTTTTATATCAACTTAACATTTTATATTTTTCCAGAAATGTATCTGTTTTGTCTAGGTTTTCAATTTTAGCAGCATATGTTTGCTCATAATACTCTTTTATTATCACTTTTATCTTTTTGTGTTTATAGTTGTTTCTTTTTAAATCTTTTTGTTTCCTGTTTCTCTAGTTCTCCCTCACTTTTGCTCTCCCAGTCTCTCACTCAGTTTTGCTCACTCATTCTGTATCATCATTAGGATCACTCCACTCTTTTATTATTTTTTTTAATGCAGTGATGCTATTGAGACTTTTAATTATGTTCTTCTCTTTGAAGGTGATTTTTTTCTTTCTCTCTGGAAGCTTTCTAATTTCTCATTGTCTTTGATGTTCTTATAGTTCACTAAAGTGAGTTTAATTTTGCATTTTCCTCATCTATCTTGTTTGTTACTGTAGGAGCACTTTCAATCTATAGTCCCATTATTTTTCCTTAATTTTTAGCAATCAATTGCCATCATTTCATCAGTATTTCCCTCCTCTCCTTCTAAGGGATGTGGGTATTTCTACTTTTGTTCTCCATATCATTTAACTCTTTTTAAAAATATATATGTATTTCCTATATGTTTATCCGTTTCTGCTGCTTTCTGAGAAAGTTCCTTAATCTTAATTTCTCAACTCACCAATTTGATCTTAATCTACATCCATGTTGCTATTCATCCAACTTATTGTGTTCTTCTTAATGATTATCTTTTTCATAAACAACTTTCCTACTTGATTCCTTTGTGTGTTGTTTCTTAAATTTGCTTCATACATTTATCTGCTTGACTATATGTAGCATGCTTATTAGGACTCTGTTTTAATAATCCTGCTTCATGCATCAGACTGTTCATTTTTTCATCTTTAACAGTGATCATGTAGTTCAGATTTTTATGTATATTGATGTGAGAGCTCATATTTCCAAGGGACTATCATGATAGCACGTGTGTTGGAGAAGGCTTATAGTGTGTATCCTTGCTGTGAGGAGAGAGGAGGGAAGGAGCCCTAGAGCAAAGAGTTTTAGGACCACAAAACCACAAGAGACCAAACCATTTGCTGTGCCTCTATTAAATGGTATTCAATCTTAAATTCTTAGATGAAAGTGATTTTGGGAAAAGACAGAGTCCTTTCTCAGCCCTTTGGATTTTGAGGGAGAGATAGAAGGGTCAATTCCCGAAGGAAGCTTGCAGCTCCTTTTTATTTTTATCAGCTTCACCTATTTTTATTAGCACAAAAGATGGGATTTTTATGGTGACCTGATATTATCCAGTCAACATCAGTAACTGCTGTTACTGCTGATTCCTTTTTGGCAAATCGTTTGGGACAGACAATGACCCTTCTAAGAAAATGTCCAGGACAGGCAAGAGCAGGGTCCTTGCCCAGATTATCCTCTCTGTGCTATGTCTAGCCACTCTCTGCCTCAGGGTGTAGGAGAAACTCCTACAACAGAGTTTCTCATAGTGTTTTTGTTGGTTCCTCACATCTGTGACTCTATTTGCTATCCTAACAGTAGATTGTTGGAGGAAGCAGCAGCAGCCTGTGCTAGTTGGCCATCTTGTCAGGAACCAGCAGCAATTAATATTTTCTATAATTGATTCTTTTAACATTCAAAAACTGTTGACTAAGCAATCATAATGCCCAGAATAGTTCTAGGTGCTGAGGAGTCAGAAATGAAAAAGACACACTAAACTTCTGTCTCTTGGCACTTATAGTTTTATTTGCAATACATTTTGTTTCCAAACCAAAATGAAATATCTTATCTTTCTTTAATGTAAAATTAACATATTTCTCAGAATTACTTTAATGTAGGCATACTAAGGTGATACTTAATTTCAGGTGGAGTTAAGACTGGCTGACTGCAGGATATTCTCCATTGCCTATTGTCCTTTTCAAATGCAGACAGATCCAATTTAGTAAATCATATTTTACTATGGAAATAATTTATGGTAATTGGGGGTTCTTTTTAAATTCAGAATATTTAGGGCTAAATGGGAATTGGATAACAATAAACTGTTTATTAATATTAAGTAAATGTTACTAGTAAATACTTTCTATATTTGATTTAGCAGAACTATGTCATTACAAAGTGTTAACTTTAAAATGAACTTTTTGGGGTGTTTTAAACTGTATAACTATGTATTTAGCTTTTCAGAGCTAAAATTTGAAGCGATTTCTAACATTTCATTTGGAGAAACCTGATTTATAGAGTGAAAAACCCCACATAGTTAAATTTTGCCAAACAGGATTGCTTTTAATTGATATTTCCCATACAGTATTTAGGTTTCTTTAACATTTTGTAAACTTATTTTGTTATGAATTCCCTCATTCTTCTATAATTTTTTTTTTTTTTTTTGCCTATAAGAGGTGAAATTGATTAACAGAGAAGGGTGAATGACTGTTTACATTATGTGTATTGTGGGGGTCTATCTAACTATTGTAGAAAAATAGGGTCACTTAGTAGAAAGAGACCTAGGCTGGGAGTGAGAAAAATTGGGTAAGACTCTAGGATCTGCTACCATATATAGAGAGGAATATAACTAAATGGTTAGACTGGTAGAACACCACAGGAGGTGTTGGGGGATATGGTCGGAGACCCAGAATGGTCTCCTTAAGGCCATTAGATAGATATATCTTTGGAAAAGATTGGCCAACCCACATTCATAAACATGCTTTCCTGGATCCAAAGAGTAAATATTAATTGTGTAGAATCAAACTGGAACCAAATTTCCTGGGTTACAGATCGACAGTATTAGATAAAACCTATAGAAACTATTTACCCTGTATTACCTTATTAGGTAATTCAAGGTGAAGCGACAATATTACTTAAATATTGTTTTATCAGCACCTGAAAATATGTAAGTGCTCTCTGAATGACCTTTACTATCAAATCAATATGCAAGGATAATTTAGAGATTTTATTAAATACCTGTTGAAGAAATTAAGCTCCTCTTCCGGTAAAACTTCAGACTACATGGAATGATATCAATCTGCTGATTACAGCATGCTTCTTTTTAAATTTTAAACAGTTTACCTTCTGTTCATAGTTCAATCTGATTTAAAAAACTTATAATTTTTTCATTACTTCTGATTCAAGTAAACAATAATCTCATGGTATATTTATTCCTTACTTTCCCCCCTGCTAATGTCCTACACTTCATTTGTCTTTGGAATTCTGGGTTTGTCTTTAAGGAGAGATGAAGTTCACTGTTTCTTCTCAGCCATTGTCAAGAGCTTCTTCCAACTTAAATTCACAGAGGAACTGGGTCACTTTTTATTAAGCAGGCAGGCTTGTAGACACTCCCTGGAATCACAGCTGTGCCAGTTAATGAACTGTAGAGAAACTCGTTTCACTGGTGTCTTGACAATTCACAAAATAATTAACAGAATAGCTATTTTACTAACTACTGTTTTCTACTCAGAGTGTTGTTATTGCTTATTCCAGAACTTGCCAAAGAGTGGAATAGAGTAACCTGGTCCATGTAATGGCTGTTCAGTGACAGTACAAAATAAATGTGTTAACTTTATTAACTTAAGTCAGGCTTTCTCAACCTCAATGCTGTTGATATCTTGGGTCCATTAATTTTTTGTCATGGTGCTGACTCGTGTAGGATGTTTATCAGCATTCCTGGCCTCTATCTCCTCCATGTCAGTAGTAACCTCTTTCCCCCAGTTGTGACAACCAAAAATGTCTTCAGACATTGCCAGATGTTCCCTGGGGGCAAAATTGTCCTGGTTGAGAACCACTGACTTAGATCAATGTTCACATTTGCTCTGGTAACTGAGCAGTCAAATTTATGGTTGGTAATATAGGTGGTGGGAGGGTCAGTCTCTTTCCTATCTCAAAACCACAGAAGCGGCGGCAGCAGTCATAGCAGTAATGACATTTGCTGCCGTAGCTGCTGCCCTTGCTACCCTAGTAACAAAGTGCCAGGTGTTGCTGTACGCCCTTTATTTATGCTGTTTTCCATAATCCCCTTGATCCTATGGAGAAAGGATTGTCATTCTCATTCTACAGTCCTGGGAATTGATGCTTAGGATGAGTAAGCTACCTTTCCAGGGTCAAGTATCTGAAAGGCATGAGAATATATTATTTTAAAATGTTTGAGACTAAGAATAATTTTAAAAATTGAGTTTTTGTGAAGCTCAACCACATTTGGGTTATATGAAAAGTTGTCATGTGAAAAAACTGGTAACACATACATGTAAAAAATTATAGTAATTACTCTATTTTGATTACTTTCATGTGCTGTGCTAAGTGCTTTGTATGTATGGTACTACTTAACCCTAGAAGATGTATGTTATTTGTTTTACCACTTTACAGATGAGGAGCCTGAAGCTTAAAGGAGTGAAGTAAGATTTTCTCAAGGTAACACAGCTAGTAATTAGAGAGCTGGAGATTCTAACAAATCACATCTGATTCCAGAGACCAGGCATGAATTGACCATTGTGATACACTTGGAGTTGTTCAACAAGGCCAGTTTTAATTCTCTCGTCTCTTCTCCATTTCTTCACCCACTGCCTTAATCCCCTCTAAATGCTTCTAAAAATAGCTGTCTGATAGTTTTCCAGCTTCCTCCATGCCTGCTGACATTGATCTGACCCCTTGCTTAAACATAAGGATACCAAAAAAAAAAAAAAAAAAAAAAAGTAACCTCTCTGATAAGTTCTAACTGGTTATAAAGATATTTGAATGGTCCTTATCACGATTCACATTTTAATGCCACAGGAAAAAAATTTAACTATTCCACCATTGGTTCTTGCTTGTTTTTTACCCTGTTTCTAATTACTGCCCATTATAAATCCTTTGTTCTCACCTCACCAATCTATTCACTTTCTGTAATGCTGCCATGTAGTTTCACCGTTTTGCTCATGTTGCCCTCTTTTCAGGTAATGTCACCTCCTTCATTTTCAGCCTTTAAAGTCAAATGCTTGGGTGGCCTGCTCTGTGAAGCCTTCTCCAGTTTCCTCCAGTGCTGAGGCAGAATTTATGGTTTCTTAATCATGTTCATACGATCTTTGGAACAGATCTATATTATGTCACTCATCAGAGTATGTTTAGATGAGTTATTTGTGAAAGAGTCTGCTCTGCTAGACTCTCAGTTCACTGAGGAATGGGACGATATCTTATTTATCTTTGTTACCCTAGAGCCTCCAACAGTGCCTGGTACACGGTTGTTACTTAAATCAGTTTTGTTGAGTGAACACAATTAACATCAAACATTGAGACTATATTGTTAGTGATAAATCCAGTTTGGGTTTTTTGGTTAGGATACAAACACATAACAATTGTGTACTTATTTTGCCTTTAAATACCTAATAACATATATGCAAAACTATACCTAAATAAATGCGACTTAACAGGAAAACAGCAAATGTTTATATTTGCCACAAAATTAAGCTTTTTTCTTGTATGGCAGTTCTTTGAGAATTATCTTGGTGTGAATAATATTTTTTTGTGTAGCGCATTCTGCCCAGCAAAATTAAATATTTTAATTAACAGTTGTAATCAGCTTTTCCCATTCATGTGTCTAGTGGTTTATATTCATTTAAACAAATTGAATTTTAAAGAGAAATTAAACACTGTATTTATAAAGCTAAATTCAGATTGATTTTCTTCTTTCTCCAACCTCATGCATTTCATCAATGACAGCAACTTTTGTTTCCATCATTCATTTAGTCATTCACTCATTTAACAAAATCAAATATGTATTGAAGCTAATAACTGCCACGTCTAGATGAGTATAGAGTTTTCTCAAATCAGGGATGATGCAACTTTCTGGATAACACTCTACTTTGATTTTTAAAAATCAGAATGAGACAGAAATTTCAGAACGTCAAGAGAAAAAGACTAGACGACATAGTTTTATTATTCATTTCTTTTCTTGATCATTTAATCCTAAAGAATACTCAGAAGCTAATTCTGAATTGAACTGCTTTGAGTCCTCTGACTGAGGGTCAAATTATTCATCTGCCTCATTGGGTTTGGGCTCCGGATTAGATTACTGTGTTCATGACTGAGATTGACACAGGAGGGTTTCTTTCATTGCAGACAAGTTATCTGTAGGCCTAGGCATGCCTGTTTCAAGTGGGGGAGATCTTCTGGCCCCTTCCTCTCAGGGAAAAGTTTTGGACCTTTGGAGAACATCCAAACATATTTTTTTTGCCTCATTTGAGACACGACAAGGCAAATTAATATCTATTTTTAAGTATAAATATAGGAGCAAACAAACATAATTTCTAAAAAATAACCACATTTTCCCAGGAAGTTTGAAGATATTCTATGTTCTCCTTCCTTCTTCCAATATGTAATCTCTAGTCTTGGGAAACGGCACACAGATTTCACAGCAGCTTGTTTAGAGCACTAGATACAGTAGATACAGTCTGCTAACGCCACTAACATCCTTCAGAAAAGGACACGTGTATCCACTGAGTATTGGTGTGCCTTTCTGGTCTCCTGGAAGAGATTTTTCTCAAGGATCTGCCATAGACTGGAATACAAACCCAAGATTGCATGGTTCCTTCCCTCAAGTAGTTTATAATCTAACCCAGAAAACATATCACTAATGGTTATAAAAAGTATAGCAAATTATTTTGGGTTAGTAAGTTACCAGAATAGATGGTGTTATTATATCATTTAAAAATCATTTTAGTAGATAATGTTATACAAAACAATACTTCTAAAATATTGTCCTAGAGAGTAATAACCTGTGAACTATAAATTTAGATGTGATTTTTTCACTTTTTTATTTTTTCACTTTTTATTGCAGTGACTGATATAAAGCACCACGTTCCTATTTAACCACACTCTAATGTAAAAATCAGTAGGATTAATTATATTCACAATATTGTGCAATCATCACCAACCTCTATTACCTCTCCTTTTTCATAACCTCAAAACAGAAACTACTTACTTATTAAGCAATAATTTCCTCTTTCTGCTCCATCCCTCCCTCCCCCACTGCACCTGGTAGCCTATAAATACCATCTGTTCCTTTGAAATTTGCTTCTTCTAGGTATTTCACATAAGCGAGATCATACAATATTTGTCTTGTTGTGACTGGCTTATTTTACTCAATGTGATATCTTCAAGGTTCTTCCACACTGCAGTGTGCATCAGAACTTCATTCCTTTTAATGGCTAATATTTCATTTATGTATATACACATTTTGTTCATCCATTCTTTGGTTGATGGACACTTGGATTGTTTCTACACTTTGGCAATTGTGAATAATGCTTCTGTGAACATTGGTGTGCAAATATCTGTTTGGGTCCCTGTTTTCAATTCCTTTTGGTATTTACCAAGTAGTAGAATTGTTGGGTCATATGGTAATTCAATTTTCAGTATTTTTAAGATCCAGCAAATGGATTTTCATAGTGGTTTCTCCTTTCCACAGTTCCACCAGCAATGCATAAGATTCCTATTTCTCTGCATCCTTGTCAACACATTTTATTATTTTTAATAATTGTGGTTTTCATTTGTACCTCCCTTATGACCAGTGATGTGAAACATCTTGCATGTGCTTATTGGCTACTTGTATATTGTCTTTAGCAAAATGTGTATTTAAGTCCTTTGCCCATTTTTGACTGGGTTATTTGACTTTTACTTGTTGAATTTTAGTAGTTTTTAAAATATCTTATGGGTATTAAACCCTTTTCAGATATAGGGTTTGTAATTATTTACTCCCATTCTGTAGGTTGTCTTTTTGTTTTCTAAATAGTGTCCTTTGATAAACAGAAGTTTTTAATTTTGAAGAAGTCCATTTACTGTATTTTCCTAGGCTGCTCAAACATACACCATGAAATGGTCAGGTTAACCAATGGTAATTTATTCGCTTAGGGTTTGAGGCTGGGAAAAAGTCCAAATCAAGTCGTCATCAGGTGATGCTTTCTTTCTGAAGATTGTGGTGTTCTGGGGGTGGGTGCTGGCAATCCTTGCTCCTTAGCTTGTCACATGGCAAGGCACATAGTGGCATCTCCTTGTCTCTTCCTTCTCTTCCATGTTCTGTTGATATTCAGCTTCTGGCTGCTCCCTCTGTGCCTTTTTTTCTCTCTGTATGAATTTCTTTACCCTTAAAAAGGACTCCAGTAATAGAATTAAGACCAATGGTAAGTTGTGTTGGGCTCCCCTTTAACTGAAGCAACAGCAGCATGAAGTCCTACTTAAAACGGCTTCACACCTACAGGAATGGATTAAGTTTAAGAACTTGTTTTTTCTGGGTTTCCTGTAGCTCCAAACTACCACATCATTTATTCTAGATATTCTTTGGTTGCTTTTGCTTTTTGTGTCTTTGACTACCAAATCCAAGGTTATGAAGGTTCTTCCCTATGTTTCCATCTAGGAATTTTATGGTTTTAGCTCTTATATTTCAGTCCTTGACCCATTTAGAGGCAATTTATGTTGTAAGATAGGGTTCTAAATTCCCAAGTCTAACTTCATTCTTTTTCATGTGGATATCCAGTTTTCCCAACAACATTTGTTGAAGAGATTGATATTTCCCCAGTTAATGTACTTGGCGCCCTTGCCAAAATCAGTTGGCTATAGAAATGGGGGTTTATTTCTTTCTGAACTCTTAATTCTATTCCATTGGTCTTTGTGTCTGTGGGCCTATTTTTATGCCAGCAGTAAACTGTTTTGATTACTTTATAGCCAATTTTGGCTTTGTAGTAAATTTTGAAATCCGGATGTGTGAGACCTCTAACTTTGCTCTTCCTGTGCAGTATTGATTTGGCTATTTGGGTCCTCTTATGATTCCATATGAATTTGAGGACCAGCTTTGCCATTTCTGCCAAAAAAGTCTGCTAGAATTTTTTTTAACAAATCAATTTTATTAATACATATTAATAAAGCATATAATTTATCCAAAGTATACAACCGATGGCATTTGGTATAATCACATAGTTGTGTGTTCATCATTTCAGTCATTATTAAAGCATTTTCATTATTTCTATAATAATAATAAACAAAAATAGACAAACAAACAAGAAAATTCCTCACCTCTCAATCTGTCTGTTTCCCCTGTTGCCCATAGCTGCTATTTCTGGCTATTCTTGCACAATTATTTATTTGCTTATTAAGCAGTTCTATTGCTATATATTCATATACTATGTGATCTATCTAAAGTGTATAAACAATGGCTTTTATTAGCTGTTAAAAAATCCTTTATTGTAACATTGTAAAATAAATAGAAAAATGGATTAAAAGAAATTACAATTTTTAAGCGAGAGTACAAGGCCAGGCTAGATTTAATATAATCAATTATAAAAAATAGATAGTATAGCAACAAACATTTATAAATGTAAATAATAATTAAAATACAATAGAAATTAATTATAACATAATTCTAGTTTTATATTACAGTGGTAACTATTGTCAATAATACTCTCTAAGAATGAAATAAATTGTTGGTTTATTTATATAGTTTCCATTTAGGCCACAATTCTTTCTAGGTAATCATATTCCTATTTGGGAATTCTCTACATCTTATTGGAGTGAATTACAGCAGATAATTTGTGTACTCATAATTTTATGAGGCAGAAAACCTCAAAATCTTGTTCAGCAGTAGTCATGCTAAATCATTATTGATCTGGATAGATTATTTTAATTAAAGAGTATGAATAAGAAAGGGTTAAAGAAAAATGAAGTATTCAAAAAATATATCTTTTCTCCAGCCTTCCTCAATTAAAAGCAAATGTTTATTTTGTATGAAAAAAAATACAGAATACTGATCATGGGAACAGTTTGCCAGTTGCACTGAGTAATTATTGTTCATATACTATAGCGTTGTTGTTTTACATTTATCTGGTCTACTCCAGCTCTTTTTTGGTTACTATTTGCATGGAGTAGCTTTTTCCAACCTTTCACTTTTAACCAGGTTATGTCTTTACATCTGAGGTGGATCTCCTGTAGACAAGATATATATGGCATATATATTTTTTTATCCCTTCTATCAGTCTATGTCTTTTGATTGGGGAGTTCAATCCATTAACATTCAGTGTTATTACTGTAAAGGCATTACTTCATTCATTTTGTCCTTCAGCTCTTTGTTTTCATATCATTCTATTGTCTGTCTTCTTTCTTTTAGTTTACCCTTCCTAATAATGTTCATTTCTAAACTCTTTTCCAAATCTCTTGTCCTTGTTTTTTCCTTTCAGGCTGTAGCACCCCCTTTAGTATTTCTTGCAAATCTGGTCTTTTGGAACATATTCGATCAGTTTTTGTTTGTGAAGACTTTGAACTCACCCTCATTTTTGAAGGACAGCTTTGCTGGATATAGACTTCTTGGCTGGCCATTTTTCTCTTTCAGTGCCTTAAATACATTATACCACTTTCTTTGCTCCTCCATGGTTTCTGATGAGAGGTTGGCATTTAATCTTATCGAGTTTTCCTTGTATGTATGCTTTGGTTTTCTCTTGCTGCTTTCAGAATCTCTCTTTCTCTCTGATATTTGTCATTCTGAATAGTAGCTGTCTTGGATTTATTCTGTTTGGGGTGAATTGTCCTTGGATTTTGATATTTATGTCCTTCATAAGGGTTGGGAAGTTTTCGGTCATTATTTCCTCAAATATTCTTTTTCCCCCTTGTCCATTCTCTTCTCCTTCTGGGACACCAATAATGTGAATGTTTGTGCAATACACATTGTCATTCAAGTCCCTGAGACTCTGTTCCATTTTTTCCATTCTCTTCTCTTTCTGTTCTATTGTCTTTTCCAGTTCAGATGTTCTGTCTTCCAAATCACTAATTCTGTCTTCAGGCAATTCAGGTCTGCTCTTATGTGCTGCTAATGTATTTTTTAATCTCATCCATCGTGTCTTTCATTCCCATAAAGTCTGTTACTTTACTGCAGGATTTCAAATTTTTCTTTATGCTCTCTCAGTGTCTTCTTAATACCCCTTATCTCTTTAGTTATATTTTCTTTAAGTTCTTTGAAGTCATTTAGGAGAGTTGTATGATTATCGCTGATTTATTGTCTTAAATCCTGTATCTCTTCAGGGTATTTGATTTGTTCTTTTGGCTGGCCCACCTCTTCCTGTTTCCAAGTATGGCTTGTAAATTTTTGCTGATGACTAGGCATCTGTATATGCTGGTAAATTTACTCTGATGGCTAATTTCTCACTCTTGCCTACTGATTTTTTCTTTTTTTCCCACAGCTCTTCTTTGATATGTGGTTCAACTTATTCTCAGTTTTAAAAATTGCTCAGCTTAATTTTTCAAAATTGGTTCAGGGACTCACTAGTGGGCTGCAGATATTCTCCCAGGGGTTGGATACAGAGAGCTTGGAGAACAGTTTTTGTCCATGCAATTTCCAGACCTGCCAGCAGATGGTACTAGTCAATGCACCTTTCCACAGAGGTGTTTCCATCTAGGTTTTCCTGTGTTCCTGTGTTGAATCTCCAGCTCGGAGATTCAAAGCAGACTCTGCTGACTTAATTCACTAAAAAAAAGCACCTGAACCTCCCCTCCCTTTTCCCTTGAAACAGCTGACAGGGAGGAAAATGTCTGTTCCACTCTCAGTTGGCTGCAGTGAGCCAGGTGTTTTACCCCAGCTTAATATCTTGGGAGTGGGGGAGGGCCGCCCCTTCTGGCTTCCACGGGGGCTTGGTAACTCACGTTGGTTGTTTTTGCTTCTTCATCTCTCTGTCCCTCACCCTCCTGGGAGTTGTGTAGCACTGTCTTGGTCTGCTGACCCCTAAAGCAGGCCTCTTGGACATCTTTTGGTTCTTTCTCCTTTTTTTTTTTTTTTTTTGAGAGCATTTTAGTCTGTAGCCATCTTCTCACAATCCTTGGCTACTAGGATTTTGATAGGTATACTATGAATTATAGACTGCTTTGGGTAATATTGACATCATAATAATATTAAGTCTTCCTATCCATGAACATGAGATGTCTTGCTATTTATTTAGATATTCTTTTATTTCTTTCAGCAGTGTTTTATAGTTTTCAGTGTATAAGTCCTTTACTTCCATAGTAAGTTCATTCCTAGGTATTTTTTTTCTTTTACGAGTTATTGTGAATAGGCTTAGTTTTCTTTTTTCTTTTTATTTCATATTATTCTTTGGTGGTATATAGAAAAACAACTGGTTTGTGCATTTCGGTCTTGAGCCTCCAACTTTGCAAAATTCAATTATCAGTTCTTGTGGATTCTTTGGGATCCTCTATAAAAAGGATCATGTGATCTGTGAATAGAGATAGTTTTACTTCCTTCTTTTTTTGCCATCTTTTATTTCTCTTTCTTGCCTGGGGGTTCAC
>PVKH010003103.1:0-25600 GCA_004027955.1 Chaetophractus vellerosus | reverse complement strand
GCAAAAGCCGCCACGGGCAGGGCAGGTCGCCTGCAAATCGAGCACAGCCAGCCACCCGCGAACTGAAAAGCCGGCCGTGATGGAAGCAGAAGCCGCCCACAAGCGGGGAAAGCCGCGCCTGCGCAGTGACCAAGTCTCGGCGCGTCGCCGCAACGGGGGGGAAGGGGAGATATGTAATAAAATAAATAAATCTTTAAAATGATAAAGTGGAGGAAAACCAGAGACTTGAGTTTTACCTCAACTACAAGGAAGGAAATAGCTAAACAATAGTTTCTTTTTAGGTGAGAAAATTGTAGTGTCTGTTTAAGAATTGGTGCATTCACCGGTTCATATTTATTTTTGTGTGTATATTCTTTGAAGCCATCCTCACCCTATTTTAGTGCCCTGATTGTCTGCACATGTGAATGAAAACAGTAACAGGTAATGGATTTTCCAAGTGATTACTGAGGCTGGGGCTCCCTGACATGGCCCAGCCTGAAAAGGGGTTATGACTGAGGAATAGAAAGAGGTGCAAAGAGGGCAGAACTGATCAAGTCAGCGAGGCCAAGTCTCCCAATGGCTTCCTGCACACTTGAGCAATGTCAGACCTAAGTAGGCCTAGAGATGCCTGTTAACCTTCTGTTTCCCCCAAAAGTAGAAAACTCCCATTTGGATCTCCAATAAGGTAATTGGCGTAAGAGAGTCAGAAATCCCCCAGGGAGGTGCATACTCTTAAGCCTCTGATGCCGAGATTCTATGATGAAATAGATGGCAATGATAGAGACAGATACAAAGTCTAATGCCCTTTTTTGTTATTCTGAAACAATAGACAATGTATAATTGCTCCTGGGGCCTCTGATTCTATTAGTAATATATTCTAAAGATACCTGGTTTAGACCTTAAACTGAATGGCTCTAACCCTGCGTAGCAATCGCCACCACTACCATCAGCAGCGTCATTGTTTCACTGAGTGTGCTGGGCTCTAGGCTTCGTGCTTTTAAGACATTTAATCTCCACAATAACCATCAGAGAAGTCTTGTCTGAAGCCTTTTCTCCAAACCTTCTTCCCAGAATTAATTCAGATCTTCATTTTACATGGGTTCATAGCATCCTGAACACCTTTATAACATTTGTGACCATTTTAATCATATAATCCTCCCATAATTTGTTGATTAATATCTATCTCCGTCTACAATGTGGGACTAAATATGTTCCCCAGGCCTTGTATATAATCAAAGTTTAATACTATTTGTTGAGTCACTGAATGAATAAAATTTCATCATAACAGAGTTTTATGGTTTGGGTAAAAAAGACCCTGTGATAGAGCAGTTCCAAATTAAAAATTATTAGAAATAATTTCAATTTTAAACGAGTGAAGATAACTATACAGAAAAGTGTGCAGTGAGATGGAGAATAAGCATAGAGATTGGGAAATCTGGACTATAGTTAGGGTAAATCAGAGACAAAATCTGGGGCTCAATCAATTGAAGAATACTTTTATCGATGATGGTTATCATCTCTTTTTATCAAAAAGTAAAAGTAAAGACCTAGCGTTATTTATGGCATATGATTGGCATCTTAGTGAATAAATTATGAATCTTCTGTTACATTGCCACTGGCATAATGAAAACTACTTAATATTTAGCCTATATGCATAACATACATCTTTTGCCATAAGTTATTCAGCCATGTATATATCATTAGCAAAATATAACTTTTATTATGATGTACATCTTTAAACAGAACATACTTAGATTGTGCTTCTACGTAGCATGTATCCTTACTATTAAATAAACAATGAAGCGTTCCCAAATCAAATATAACAGAATATAATTTAAATATCAAAATTGTTCAAAGAAACGTTTCATAGTTATGATTCTTTTCCCTTACCTAATATAAAATCATATTTTGTGTTTTGCTCAAGGAATTTTTGTTGTCTCTGCTATTAATGCTCAGAACTCAAGGGAAATCTTTAAAGTAAAATAGTCCTCAAGATAAAACAAATTGCCCCAAAACTATTTGTGAATCTGATCAGGACATATTAGTGCAAGGGCTCTTGAAAGCACAACACTTGGTTAAGACACAGAGAAGCATTGATAGTGTTCAGAAATGTTCACTGGTACTTTAGAGTACTGCTGGTGCCTTCTCAAAACAAGTAGAATTTCATTCTCCAACTTGACGGAGTACCATGATATACTGCCTTAGGAAGACAAATGTATTTTACATATTCAAGAAATTATGAGGGTATAAAGTATTTAGCATAGACATTTTTTATCGGTACACAAACCGTATGGATATTATTGACAAGACAAAATTTAAAAGGTTTAATCAAAGGGGAAGAATATAACCACCTCTTTCTAGAAGTGGCAGCGGCATGTACCTCACTGCATTTTCCAAGAATCTTGACCAATGATATACTTGTCTCCTTTTAAATGTTCTTTACGAAGAATATGTTAACTGTTCTTGTTTCCTTTTCAAGTTACTTTAGTGAAAGTGTGTTCTATAGTTATAGTACAGAAGTGTTCCTCTGAGCTAAAATCTCTGAATATACAGAGTACAAAGTGAACGTAAATGTTTATACTTTAACCTAAAGGGGGACATTTCTCATTCTTTTGGACCTTCCTGTAATTCTGGGACTAACCTACTCTTGAGGCAGTGTCCTCAGCCATTACCGAAACTGAAAATGTATTCCCAGCCTTTCTTTTAGTTTGGACACAGGCCTGAGAGACTCTGAACTTGTGCAGCAGAGGCATCCCTTGGTTGTCTGGCAGTTGATGGCTGCATTTCCACTCAGTTTCCAGAAGAAACAGTGGTAGTAGAACTGATGGCAATGTCTATCCAGAGCCTTGTCTTGGAAGTGTTGGGAGTACAAGCTGGAGTGTCAGTGTCCAGTGGTCTTGTAATTTAAGGCATTGTTTATGGCAGCTGAACTTTCAAGCCTAGTTCTCCCATATTCTCAGCATTCTATAAGCTACTCAAATCTCTTTTAGTAAATTCCTTTTCTTCAAAAAACTAATCAGAATTTTTTCTGTTGCTTACAACTAGGAACAGTTGGTGGTACAGACCCTTCTATCCAAACTGTCACCATCATATTTCATGCTTCAAAATGACCTCTGCTACACCTAGTTTCTCATTTCTTTAGGTATGGCTACACAACAACTTCGTGTACATATGGTATCTTTGGTCTTTGTTCTCAAACTTCTTCCATGATTTATCTTTCAGTCATCTTTTCATAACACTACCATTGCTTTCCTGTTGAAGAATCGAAATAGTACTTCCTTACTATATAACTAAAAGTTGTGATGCTTTGGCTCAGACAGACATAAACTCAAATCCTTGTTGTCTTCATTTTAGATTGTGTGGCTTTGACCAAGATAATTCCAGTTTCCTCATCTTTAAATGGGGATAACAGCCTAAAAATGGACAGTTAATGTGACGATTTAGTTAAATGGCATAAGCAAATGCAGAATAATGTAGACTGCCTGTGTTTCAAATCTTTTCTCTATCACTTAATAACTCTGTGATTCTGGCAAGTTACTTAACTTCTCTGTCTCAGTTTTCCCAGATGTAAAATGGTGATAGTAATGGTATATAACTCATGCATGGAAAATGGTTACAAGAGTGCCTGGCACAGAGTAAAGCACCTGGTAAGTGTTGTTATTAATATGAGTAAAACATTCACATAATGGTAACATTAGTTTCCTCCTCTTCCTTCTCCATTCTCTTTTTCTTCTTTTCATTCTCCTCCTTTTCTTACTCCTTTTCCTACTTTTCTACTTTACCTTCTTTCTTACTTTGTTACAGCTACTACAAAATCAACTTATGTACATGCTTTCTGTAGTTATGGTTTAATAATAAAGAAAGAAAGGAAAAATTTATGAAATACTCTTTTAAATCCCAACTCTAGCCTAATACTTGAGACCCAGGGTAATCTTGTTCCATCCCACTCTTCCAAGGCAACCAATCTTTTCTGGTCACCAGTCCTTATTTAAAAAATATTTTAAGCAATCCAAAAACTTTAGATTTTATAAGGTATTTTTAACCATTAAAAATATTGATAGTTGTATGCCAAGAAATTGAAATTATTAAAACACAAAATTAAGCCAAAACAATGATACATCATAAAGTGAAGATAAAAACTTAATCACTAAGATATTTCTATAGTAAAAGCTTATGAAGAATATTCTTTTTTTTTTTTTTTTAAAGAATACAGCTTTGTACTCCCTTTGACTGGCAGGAGGACTTTCAAATGCATAGCCATAGGTTTTTATTTTAATATTTTTATTTAGTTTTTATTTGAGAAGTTGTGAGTTAACAAAACAATCATACATACCATACAGGATTCCCATACATCACCTACCACCAACACCTTACATTATTGTGACACATTTGTTACAAATGATGAAAGAGCATCATCATAATATTACTGCTATCTTTAGTCCATAGCTTGTATTTGGTGTATTTTTTGACAAACCCTCCTATCGTTAATACCATGTATTACTATTGTGTATTTGTTATAGTTCATGAGATAATGTTCTCATATTTGTACTGTTAACCATAGGCAGTCGTTCACCACAGGGAACACTGTTTCACAGTCCCCTGCCTTATTCAGTCTATCCCAAGTGTACACTCAGTGGCTCTCAGTTTCATCAAAGAGTTGTGCTGTCATCAGTAAGTCCATTTCATTACTCCAAAAGGAAAAATCCCATACTCCTTTATGCCCCCCCATTATTGACCCTAAGCATTGCTATAGTAGCTTCTTTGCCTTTGCTGTAAAAATATTGCAATATTACTGTTAACGATAGTATGAAGAAGATTTTTGTCATCAGTTGTGCCTCCTAAGGAATGTGTGAGAGCTGAAAATCATGAAGGAAGATGCACAGGGGATAATAATGATGAATGGGCAGAAAAGGTGAAAGAAGCTAAGATTTCTGAGAAATTAAATCTTACAGTCTTTGAAGACAGATAATATAACCTTTTATATTTGTTGATCTACTCTATACACTCAAGTAATCTTTTATCTTAGCAGAGCTTTGCAACAAAAAACACATGCGCAAGGAGCAGATGTGGCTCAAGGGGTTGAACACCTGCTTCCTACATAGGAGGTCCCAGGTTTGGTCCCTGGTGCCTCCTAAAAACAAAAACAAAAAACAAACAACAAGCAAACAAATGAAAAAACCATCTCAGGGGATCCAGTGTGGCTCAGTGGTTGAATGCCTGCTTCCTATGTATGAGGTCTGGTGTTCAATCCCTGACCCTGGTACCTTAAAAAACAAAAACAATAACAACAAACAAATAATATATGAGCAGTTGTTAAATGTCAGAATAAAGAGGTATGGGAAACATTTAGGATCAGAATAGAAAGAAAAATGTATACTCACACATATAAACCAATATGAAATACATAATATATGTTATATGATATATAGTTTATAATATATAATAGAATGAACTGTATATAACCATATATAATACATGGTATATGTTTAATAATATATTATAGGTAAGTGTTTACATTCAGATATATAAATATTAATACACTTCTTTATATAATAGTTCATACCACTATTCTATACATTTGTGTGTAGGTATGTGTTATTGGTATATAGTTTTTGTATTTGTTATTTTCCTAAATATACAAGTAGCCAGGGGGTTTGAAATAGTAAATCACCGCTTTTTACCACATAGGGTAGGATACTGGCATGGACTTTTATTTAAGAAATTTTGGGGTAAATTCCCGAGAACCATAAATATTCTATCTTAAAAAAGAGGAGAGATAGTATCCGCATATGGAGCTACAGCGGAGTCACTTTCTGGTTGTGCCCCTGGGAGAGTGGGCCAGTGGTGTTTGGTTTTCTCCTGCATGGCAGCACTCCCATGTTGTTTCTCACTTTTTTCAGGTCTCTTTTTTATTATCACTTCTGTCCTTTCCTGGTATCTGCACAAGTTACAGTCATGCTGTTACCTCTTATCTGTTAACATTTGGCCCAGGCTCAACTGATTTGGGTGTGTGTAAGGGGGGCAGAAGAAAATACAGAGTTTGGCTAATCAAAGTGACTTGGGCTCCCAGATCGAAGACAATGCACACATCCTGTTGGGCCTGAGAAGTATGTAACCAACCAAGCATGATTAAAGTAGATGGGAAAAATCTTTTCAAACTGGTTTCAGAGTGTCAACAGCACAGAATAATCCAAAATACACAACATCCTGCCAAGGCAAAGCATTTGTAATTAGTGCAAGATGACTGCAGAAGAGCTAGGCTAATATTTGAGGCCTGTTACAGGGTGTCTCTAGATGACAAAGAGATAGCAGAGGTACTAAATATTTGTTTTGCTTTGATCTTTTTTAACCAAAGAGAAAGAACTTAAACTCTAGGAGTAGAACAAACCAGGTTAACAGGAATTTGAATCCTTGAGAGATGTGGAAATACAGAGCAGACCCTTAGGCAGTGACATAGTTCTATCTTGAACCTAGACTTACTCTTCAGGGAACTTTGGAGGCTCATTAGTCATCTTTACATATTCAAAGAATTGAAGAGATTCTAAGAGATCACAGGCAATTTTCCAGAAGGGGGAAAATGGAAGAATATATAAATTACTGATCTGAGATTTAGTCTCAAACCCTAGCACAATTTCAAAACATATTATGAAACTGCATGATCATTTAGAGAAGGTAGCATTGATTAATGGGAGATGACTTGGCTTCCAGAATCCAAGAACAAAGTACATTATACTAACTTGCCAGAACTTTTTAGACGGTTACTTGATTGGGAATGCAAGAAACTGTGTGTATGTGATAAGTCTGGATTTCAGCAAGGTGCTTTCACAAAATTTTTCATGATATTCTTATGGAAAAGATGAGAAAGTATGGGCTTGATGAAAATGGTTATCTTAGCTCTTTGTTATGAAATTAACCCTTCCAATGACTGTTTTTTAATGGGTCAGTTTCTCCCCATGGGAGATTTCTGGTGATATGCTGCAGGCTTCCATCCTTGGGCTCGACCCCATTCAGAAATTTATCAGTGACTTGGATAAAGACTAGAAGGCCTGCTTGTCAATTCTGTGTACAACTAAATTAGAGGGAAAGTTAATAAACCTCAGAGAGCTGGAGCACAGCCTTTGAAGTCACATAGACTAGTTAAGAATGCTGATTCCAGGGAAAGTCACTTGAAAGTCTTTGGACCTCTATTTCTTTGTCTTTAAAATAATAACCAGGGGAATGGATGTGGCTCAAGCAGTGGGGCACCCACCTCCCACATGGGAGGTCCTGGGTTTGGTTCCCAGTACCTCCTAAAGAAGATGAGCAGACAAAGAGCAGACAGATGAGGGAGCAAATAACCAATTTGCTGTATTACAAAACATAATAGTGGCTTAACACATATTAACTGATTTTCCCGGTGGTTGACTGAATAAGGATAGATATTTCAAACAACTTAAAAGATGGTCTGAAATTAAAAGGATGACATTTATTATGTAGAAATATGAAACCAAACATTAGCATTATTGAAAATAATCATATTTTTCAAATATGATTGTATATTAAGGAACTATTCTGAGGAGTTTTTTAGATTTTCAGGTAACAGTGTACACTGCTACCAAAATATGGCTTCAGTCAGGCTGTATGAATAGAAACAGAGTATGGAGTACCCTGTTCAGTTTAAGCCCTTTATGTTAGAAGGAATATTGGCACAGTGAGGTTCAGTCAAAGGAGACACATCAGGATGGTACTGAACCCTGAAACCAACCATATCCTTTGAAGAACAGTTAAAGAAATTGAATATGTTTAATCTAGGAGTAAGAAGATAAGGCCACTCTACAGATATATATGATAGACCTGCATGAGTTTGAGGGGTTAGCTGTGCCTTGCATGACTCCAAAATGTACAAGGGCCACCTGGTACTATTTACAAGGAGAATTACTGTAAGAAATAATTTCCTTACAACCTACACAGCACAGATTATGGATCTGCTTCACTGGAGGCTGGGTTCACCACTGTTCCAGGTTTTCGAGCAGGATAAGCACTCATCAGAGGTGAATTAGGTGGGATTGCTACATGGGTTGCGAGACACCCATTCAGAGTTGGAGTTCTGTTGGTGGATTTAGCAAGACCTCCAGAAACTGGGCAGATATCTCAGATGGAGAAGAAAACCTGGATAGGTTTTCTATTGTAGAGAAAGAAAAGAAGATCCAGGACAGTCTGGCAGCATGAAAATCAGGATTTGGGGGAGAGGGTTGGAGACTATCATTAGGAATAGTACAAGATTAACCACTGGTAACTAAAACAAACATTTCTTTTTGGGGAGTGTGTTTTAAGTAAAATGTGATTCAATTGGGAGAAGGGAAAAAGTCCTAAGTAGAGTTTCTCCCTCAAGACAGTCAGGGATTGATTAGTCAATATCTAAATCTAGTACACAGAGTGATACCAAAGTGCCCCAAATAATGTACAGTGTGTTGAACAAATGTTATAATAAAAGTTCTTGTTTTCTTCTCCTATACCCCCTCCAAGTATTTATAATCTTTTTAAACTCTGAACTTAAGCTCAGTATTTGAAATGGTCCCATCCTTTGGCCCCTAAAATATGATCTTAAAATCTGGCAGCAGTCATTTAATTGGATTATGTTTTGGCAGTCACATTTTTTTTCCAACTACATTTTTAAGGTGCTTACAAAACATGATAGTGGGATTATATATAGTATATACTGAAGTCACTAAGAACTGTTCATATATCTCTATATAAGTATAGCCACAATTTCTGTTCTATTGCACCTGTAACCTGAGTTTATTTATGTATTCACAGAACTTTCACTCCTGCTAAGGTTGAGGGGAGAACAGTCACATATTGCCTCTCCCTACATTGTATCTGGAGGACATGTTGATAATTGATTTATCATATTTTCAACACAGTAACACTGTTCACCATTGGTGAATTTCATGGGTAATACCCATGAAAACAAAGCCACAGTTGAGGTCATTATCATACCTTTAAAATTGCTATATATAAATGTAGCAAGGCTAAAATTTGAGCCTAAAATTTGCTTTGAGCAAGTGTCATTTTATGATATCCTGATATTATTCCCCATTCTTACTGGATAGTCATTCCAGCACATACTGAAAAGACACTGTGTTCTAAGAACTGATCTGACATTGTACACTCAGAGGAAAAGATATGGTCAGTGGTTTCAAGAAACTTGGAGTTTAACTCAGTGTTGCTTCTCCTTCACCTCCTTTCTCCTCCACCTCTTCCTTCTTCTTGTATTATTTTCATTAGGAAATATAACTTGCAACCAGAAAAGTCCATCAAGCTTCAAGTATAGTTTAACAAATTATTATAAACCACAAACTCATGCATCCACCATCAGATCAAGAAAAGAATATTGCCAACTATCTTGTGTTTCACTCAAAGGAGCATTCTGTCTCCTGATGTGACTAGAAGGTTGCCTAAACATGCTGAAAGGGTGATCATTGTCATTGGAGTGCCTAAAAAGACAAAGGGAGGGGAGTGCAGGCATCTATAGGAACAGGTATTTATGCTTGCTTCCAAATTCATGTTTAACTTGTGCCATAGTTCAGTCTAGGGCTTGTTTTCATGGAAATATGTTTTTTTTTCTGATTGTCCAAGGCTACCAATGTTTACCAAAAAAGTCAGGCAATTGTGACTGGCCAAATTGTCTTACATCAGTTTGTAGCCCCTCTTCTTCCATCACCTTACTGTTTAGGGAAACCCTCTTCTCTTGATTGAGGGGGAAAGTATGAGAATTCATCTCTGTTTTAAAAAGAAGACTCCTGTTATTCATTGTATCTTGTGTTCCCTCTTTTTACTTGTTGGACCACTGACTAATATAATGATACCAGTGATAGTTCAGCTTATAGCACAGGAGAATAGAGAATAATCATGAAATCGAGCATTAGAAGTCTAAATGTGCAGTAGTCTGGAGCTATTTAAAGTAGAGGTAGATGTCTCATCATTTCAGCAGATGCTGAGAGCACTCCAGCCTTGTAGAGGAATGATGCATACTTACGCTTTTTGAGTGCTGTTAATTATCTAACTCAGTCAACCCAACAACCATAAGAGAAATATGTTCTTATTCCCATTTTGCAAATAAGCAATCCAAGGTTCAGGCAGTCCTAAATAATTTGATATATTTGTGCACTGAGCCCAGGACTTTACAATGCTAGTGCCTTTGATATTCCACTGTGTTGCTTCCAGTAATTACTCATGTTCATTATGGTAACTTCAAGACAATGTTCAAAATATAAATTATGTTTAACATAATATACTTAAGGAGGCAAGGAAGCATGTTTTCTATATTAGAGAGATTTTGATACCGGTTGCTTAAAACAGTGGGCAAAAATGGTAATTAAAGGTAAAACATTATGCAATCTGGATAACAAAGATATGCTTAGAATCACCCATTTAATTGTTAGGAACAGTGCTTAATATATAACTATATAAGTTCAAACTATCCAAATATAAACAGAAAATGGTTGTTTATTATCAAGAAAAATATATGTGTTATGAAGGTTATCTACAAAGCCTGAAGAACAAAGTGGATTGACTTTGTGTTGTAAGACCTGGTAGACTGGAGCACATAGGTAGTAATCTAAAAATAATTAATCATTATGCATTTTAACTAACATGTTTAAGAAGGTGAGGGAATTCCAGATAATGAGACCTAAGTGCCACCTTAAAGTAAATTTGAATTCTAGAAGCTGTTCTGATGAACCACTGGTGCAAGCGGGATTGAACTGTGTGTAGTCTCTCATTGTCATAACTCGGTGACTACGCAAACTAGAATGCAGAACAATTTCTTTAATATGAGTAAAGAAGGAATTTTGTGTTGGCTGAATGGAATTCTGCCTTCTAAAAGGAAAACTAAGAGAACATTGAAAACTGCCATCATATGAAAGTAGTAAACAATGGTTCCTGCCCATTAGCTGGACACAAAGACCACTTATTTAATAACATTGGGGAGGTATGTATTTCTAAAGCTTTTGCATGTGATTATACTAAAGGGTATGGTCAACCAATCTATTTTATCTTTTGGTCATAAACCTCTGAATGTGAAAAAAGTTGAAATTCATTTTTATAAAGGGAAACTATTTTCCCAAAGACAAATATGCTGTTTCTGAATTATAAAGGAAATATATGTATAAAATCTGCTGTATGAGTGCTCTTTAAGATTTTTCACTGGTGTATCCTGCCACATGATTTTCACTCTCACGAATTTGGCACCTTACAGCACACAATGCCAGTTTCTGCCTTCGTACTGGTGGTTCTCATTATTTTCCACAGGGTTGGTGGGCTTTCACATTTCTTGCATCAAACTACAGGTTTATACCTTTTAATCGAAGCCCTCCCTTTTGTGCTAAAATGACTCTGACTAATCACTAAGTTGTACCAACTCCAACTACTGCCAAAATGTGAGAACTAGTAATGGAGTTGCTACCGAACCTGTAGTGACTTCTGGAACATTTACATTTTGAATTAGTGTTTTGATAGTGATTAAAGTTAACCAAAGTGTGAAGATGCAAAGCACATTTTATTGATATAACTGGCTTAATGATTGCTCTTCCTTTCTTACTAAGAGAAAGATTGCAGTTTTAAATTAATTAGGGTTCATTGCATGAACCCTGAACTTCTCAAGTGCCAGGCAATTCCCATGCCCTTTTATTTTTTTAAAGATTTATTTATTTTATTACATATCTCCCCTTCCCCCCGCTGCGGTGACGCGCTGAGAGTGGTCACTTGCGCAGGCGCGGCTTTCCCCGCTTGTGGGCGGTCTCTGCGTCCGTTCACGGCTGGCTTTCAGTTCGCTGGTGGCTGGCTGCGCTCCATCCGTGGGCGACCTGCCCTGCCCGTGGCGGCTCTTGCCATGTCCGTGGCAGCTTCTTGCCCTGCCCACGGCGGCTCTGGCCCGCCCATGGCGGCTTGCCATTCTCAAGGTGGTCTGCCCGCTAGGAGAGGTCCCCGGGAATCGAACCCAGGGCCTCCCATGTGGTATGCCGGCGCTCTATCCACTGGGCTATCAAGCCGGCCCCTCCCATGCCCTTTTAGAAGAATTTCACGTGTACTTGGAATATTCCCAATCACTTTATTTATTTTTTCCTCTACTTTTGTTTTCTTCCAAATACTATGCCTTTTCTTCCTAGCACTTTCTCCACTTTGGCTTTGCACCTAATCTCAATATCATGTGTCAGCTATAATCATGGAACACCTCAAAACAAGCACAGTCATACCAGACTCCATAGACTAGGGAACGTGTGATGGTTGAGACCAAGATGACCACACGTGAGTAATGAACACATTTGTAAAATGTTGTAACACTATTGCTTTGCAGTGTGGCTGTACTCTTAGAAATGAAAGTTGAGAGTTCTTAAGTATCGGAACTCCTGTATTTAAACATTTATTTCTACTGCAAGTGAATATGCTTTTATCATATGAATATAATTGCGGTGTGGAAAATATCTGATGTAACAGGAGCATTCTTTTTTTCAAGAGTGATAGCTTTAGCTTCCAAAGTTAGCATGCTTTCTATCTTGAGGAAGGAGGCATTGCTCAGTTCCAACTTTGAATGCTTTGAGGGAAGATGGGCTTCATGTGGCCAGATCTTCTAATTTTTGAAGAAAAATCAGAAATTATGTGAAACCTACCAATTTTAAAATATTGGTAAAAAAATAAAGTATGGACTAAGCACAACACCTTTGTGGATCTTACTCCTGCTTTAAAGCCCAGTTTAGGAACTGACTTTTTGAAAATATAATGTAAAAAAGTCCTGATATTGCAGTTAAACTTTCCTAGTTATATATTTGCCAAATGTCTCTAGCTGTGAAAATAGGTGTAAAATACTTCTTCCTTGTTTCTGTCTCTACATGCTCACTCAGGGAGAATACAGTCATTTACTAGCAAGAGGTGCCTTGGTCTATGACCTCCCACTGAACAGCCAGCCATCTCTGGAAGTTTTGACTTCCATGGTTTGCTGTGTCACAGGGTTTTGAAAGCCCTTCTGTAGCCTTCTTGAGGTCAAGTCTGTACAGCTGCTAAGGGTTGGCTGGCTCTTGCTGCTGCTAATTATTCTCTTTCCACTTTCTCTGGTTATCACTCTCCTCTTTTTCTTCTACATTACATACAACAGTCATTGAAGTATCTTCATTTTTTTCTTTCTCCTTTCTATCCTTTTATCTTGGTGAGAAGAGATTTTTATTTACCCCTTAGAAAACTATAATTTTGACAGAAAATTACTAGCTTTCCAGCAATGTAGTTAGAAAGAAGGAGCGGCACACCCAGGAAACAAACCTTGCATCCTGGCATTACGTAGCTCCTCAGAACCGTTCCTCATCTTGCCCAGTGAGCCTATTTTTCCTCTTGTATTCTCAATTTCAGAAAATAGTGATGTGAGCTAACAGGTGGCTCAATCCCAAACATGAAAGTTGTCCTGTTTGCCATTTCCCTTGTACACACTACAATCTCCACATCAAACCTGCCATCCTTCTCTTTATTCCCACTAATTCTACCTTCAGTAAGCTGGATTGCTGCCATTCAGCCTGGTCTCCACTCTCACGCCCATGAAACCAGTCTTCATACTGCTGGTCTTTGAGAAACTTCATTTATGACAATGCCATGTTTCTATTTAAAAATCACTCAAGCTGGTGAAAAGTCCTTAGTATGACAATGAAAGACTATTCTCTGCCTACTTCTCTTGCCGTTTAAAAATATATATGATTTGTTCTAGTCATACTCTACAATTAGTTATTCTCATGGAATGCCATGCATTTGCCCATGTCCTCTCTATCTTTGCCCAGCTACACGTCATGCTTTAAGACTAAGGTTAGGAGACACTTTCTACAAGAAGGCTTCAGGAGGGCAAGGTACCCCTCATCTGTGCTTGCTTAGCATTCTGCTTTAGTTTTATTGTTCTGAAGATACTGCATACTTCTCCAGAATGTGAGCTCCTTGAAAGCAGGAAATGCCTTTCATCCCAAAATCTTTAGGGTTTAGCACAATGCTTGGCTGTATGCCCAGGCACTGTGCTAGACCTACAGATGCTGAAACAGCTAATGGGCTTCAGGGGATGGAGCTGTTCCAATTTACTAGCAATGTGACATGTGGACACTGCTGGTCTTTATTAAGAATCATATATAGTCAAGCCATTTAGCCCATATTTTATAATTGTGTTTTTTTTTTTACACAGTTGAAAATCTTGGGGCTGCAATTAAATGGTTTTTAATCTTTCAACTATGTGGACAAATAAATCTAAGATTAAAAATGTGGAGTCTGTACGGCATGTGGGATGACAAAAACAAATGGCCTGTTCTACCAGAGAACATTTGATTTAAAAGAGACATGGAAATAAGTCCCTAGCCATGCTGCTTTTTCATAAATTTCATGAACAGCTATCACTGGCAAAGGGCAATCCCTTATGAAATATCCTGATGCTTTCATATAATTCTGGAACAACACATCCCCCAATTCTGGGGCTACCACTGTGGTCTTGCCTCCATGTAGGGTCACCTCACATTGTCCACAGGACCCCAGACTTTGTGATTATGTGGTAAAGACCCCAGCCTGCAGTGAGGCATAGGAGTGCCCAGTGGCATAATTCCTAAAACCATATAAGTTCCCATTATCCACTCTGGTCCTGTTTCCATCAAGTGATATAGAGATCAGGGCCAGATATTGGACATTTTGGTGGAAGTTGTGCTTTGCTTTCTTTTAAAGTTCTGTTCCAAAGGGCTGAGTTTTATCCATTCCTTATTTTTTAATCCAATGTTGCTTTTATTCCTGAAAGTTTACTTGGTAAGATGAACAACCATATGTACATTTTAAACTCCTTCAGATATCCTCAAAATCTTGAACATACCTTCGTCACCGAGTAAATTTTGATTAAAAAACGTAGAAAGTCTTTATACATAGCACAGAGAAAGAACACTTCAAACAGACTTTGGCAGCATGTGTCATTGTTTCTAAATCTAAAGTTTTTAAACATAGCTTGGTACAACAGTTTGTTCAAGTTAAAATTCAGTTTGTGTCACTTTTGGAAATCTAAACATTGTTTCTCTGTCATATGTCTTTGAAATGATATCATATGTTCTGGAAACTCAATGGGGTATTTAGAGTGCCAGAACTTACTAGAGGAAAAAATGAATATGTATAAACATTATAGATATAGCATGACTATATATATAAACATTATATATATTTCCTATTTCTTTCTCATCAGAGTAATGTCACAACCGAGGAGTAATTATCGACTTTAAGTGATCAATGCGTGTGATAATAGGTAAATCTGTAAAGCTATCGCTCTGGGATCTGGGAAATGTGGATCCAGGCTGATTGGGTGGAGAGCTAAAGAGAAAGCTAGTTATTCACAGGGTCCAAAGATAGCTAAGATCTGAAAGCATTATTGCAGCTACCGCCTAGGAGGACTCTGTTTCAGCATACTTGAGAACAAGCAGAAAATGGGGATTCTGAATATCGGCAAGGGACAGAGTTAACAGTTTTCCTTAGGCCAGAGCAGGGTACTGCTCTAGGAGGCAGGAGGCTAGTGATCAGTAAGGAACCAAGAAGGCCCCAAGTTACAGGCCAAGGTGTGAGGACCAAATTTTTAGGATTCTTGGGAATACAAATGACAGAAACCAGTAGAAGCATCTTCTTTGAGGGAATCTATTGGTACCCCAAACCGAAATGACCAGGGGTAGATTTGCCTTTATCTAAGACTCAAACAGTGTCACCAAGACACATCTCTTGGCTTTGTTGATTCAGTTTGGCTCCATCCTACACAGTAAGTCGCTAGAATCCAGTCTCTCTTTTATGACTCCAAGCCTCATATTCCTAAGCTGCTAAACCAGGCAAAGAAGAGCATCACTTTTCAACTCTTTATACACAAAAGTTCTGGGTTTCATTCTGTCTGGATCAATTTAGGTATACCCGATCCCTGAGTCATTTGACAAAGAGCAGGATTATGCTTCTTAGTCAGCTTAAAATACAAGCCCTGCCCTAGACTTAGGGGTAGATTCACTTCTCCAAAGTATAATATCTGATTTGAAAACCAAGGTAAAATGAATATATTCCCCCCAAATTTTGAAATGATAAAATGTGATAAATGACTTGAATAAATCAATTAACTATAAAAAAACACAACCCTGGCCCAGATGGCTCTGTAAGTCAATTGTACCAAACTTTTAGGGAACACAAATTCCTATTATTGAAAGTTGTTCCAGGAAATTAGAAATGAATCAAAGCTGTCCAGCTCATTTAATGAGGCAAGTTTAATCTTAATTCTAAAGCCAAATGAGGACAGGAGAGAAAAAGATCATTATGGGCAGACCTGTTTTACATATGAATGGAGATATCACAATCCAAAGTAATTAACTAAGCAACTCCTATGGCATATTATAAATAATGCATCATGATCAAGTCGGACTTATCCCAGGAATGCATGTTTGTTTTCATATTTAGTATAATCTGCCAGAATGATTCATCACACTGTTAGATCAAAGGAGGAAAAAAATCTTAATTGATGCCAAAAAAAATTTAAGTTTCAATACCTGTTTATGAAAAAATATATCTTAAGAAGAAAGGATTAGAAGAGTACTTTCTTAATTTGGTAGCTCTTATGTATCCAAAAAACCCTGCAAGAATAATTTTGTTTATGGAGAAATTTATCAAATATTTTATAAGATCTGGAACAAGAAAAAGATAATAGATCAAAGACTACACTTTACAAAAAATGAAATGGAAGGATTGGAATGAAAATGTTAAAGCTCTCATATTTGCAAACGAAATAACCGTCTATCTTATACAAACACACACACACACACAGAGAGAGAGAGAGAGAGAGAGAGATATTGAATTAACAAACTATTAGAACTGTTAGGAGATTTAAGCAAGTTCCTGGATGCAAGACCAACTTTCATAAGTCAATAATATTTCTTTATACCAGCAATGAGCAACTAGAAATTATAATGGAAAATAAAAACAACACAGAGTATAAAGTGTCTAGATATAGAAATCATGGAAAATATCCCTAAATCAACCTTGATCTCCAATTCAGCCAGATCTTTTGAGAAAAATTACTAAACTTATGCCAAAATTTTAATGGAAGCATAAAAATCCAATAATAGATGAAGAGGAAAACATAGGGATTTGTCCATCAAGTATTAAGACATAATAAGACACAATGCCAATTCATAGTAAGTTTTTTAAAAAGGTGAAAAGTGTTGTATTGGCACAACTGACAGACAAGAGACAGAATGAAGGGCTTAGAAATAACTAATGTATGTGGGAGAATTTTATGTGTGATAAGGAGTGGCAACACAAACCAATGAGGAACAAATGGATTGATTAGTAGATGATGATGTGAACATTGGCTTAACCATATGGAGAAAAATAAATCTGCATGGCTATTTAACACCATATGCAAAGTGTGCTCCAGGTAAATTGAAGACCTAAATGTGAAAGCTAAAATTAGAAATTGAATAGAAGAAAATTTAAAAGAATATCTTTGTAATGGAGGGGATGAAGAGGACCATCTTAAACAAAAATTTGAAAGTACAGTCATAAAATGAAAAATTGATGAATTTGATGACATCATTTAAAGGATTCCTGCTCCCATGAATAACATTAATAATCATGGGACAAAATGGTTGAAGATATTTATAATATCTAAAACCCAACAAATGTTCAATATATAAAATACAAGAAGTTTCTAAAAATCAACAAGAGAAAGACAGCAACGTTAACAGAATACAAGGCAAAGAATATGAACAGCCAGTTATAGAGGAAGAATCCCCTAATGTGCATGAACTCAAATTATTTTGTGATTAGAAAAATGCAAACTAAACCAATTATGGGGTATCATCTCTTACCTGTTAAACTGCAAAAATTTAGAAAGTTGGGTAATGCCAAGTGTTGGCAAGGATTTGTGGATTTAAGAATCCTCATGTACTGCTGGTAAAAGTGTAGCCTGGTGTACCACCCTGGAGAGCAATGTGGCATTATTTACGAAAACTAAAATATACAAATATTGTGACTTAATACTTTGAGGTGTGTATCCTAAAAAAAAATTTTCACACAGGTACATGTGGAGATAGATGTGTGTCAGAATATCAATTGCAGCATTGTTTGTGGGAGTGGTGAGTGGGTAGATATCTGTATATACATCACAGGTAGAGTGGATAGGTAGAATGTAATGGATACAAAGGAGTATTATGCAGCAGATAGAAATAATGGATTAGATGGGCACTAGATCATTAGCAGAGCTGTGAGGGGCCAGGGGAAGGAACAAAGTCATATGTTACTTAAAGTGATATCTATATAAATCAGAATCCATGCATACAAAATAAGAATGTACATTTTGCAAGCACACATTCAAATAAAAGGTGTACACCACATATGTTATGATGGCTTGCTTGGGAATGGGGAGGATAGGGAAGTGAGCCATAGGGATAAAAGAGAAAAAAACAACAATGCCAATGGAAGCAGGAAGCAGGCATACCATTTTTGGATTCTGCTTGGCCAGAAATGGCAAATGTCTACTGTATCAGGAATGATAGAGAAGTCAGAACAACAGAAGTAGCTAAGAGAGTACTTAAGACCATTATGTGAACACCTGCCTGAAGCACAGGTGTTGAGTTCTTTTATAGTTATAAAATTGAGAGCCACCCAAGGATCTGAGCCCTAGAAGTGGAGAAAATGGCTAACTACTTAAGATTAAGGAGAAGGTTTGACAAAAATTTGCAGAAAGTGGGTTCTGAAATACTCATCACAGCATAGTAAGCCAGAAATTCTAATCATGTTACATCTAGAAGTTTTTCTCCCCAACAAATTTGTTTTGGTGTGGTTTCTCTTTTTTTTCTCTTCCTGGTTATTTTATATGCCTCTTTCACATCCCTTGGCTCTGTCTTTTCACACATTTTTTCCACCATATTGAACTACTTCTTCCATAGGTTTTTTCCCCTTTTTACTCTCTCTTTAAAAATTTATTGTCTCATTATTCTCTTGATACATTTTTTTTTCCTGTTCCAAACAGCCACGCAGCCTCGGTCGCTATTTCTTTCTACCAGGAGTTGGTTTTCCTCAGCCTGTAGATCTATCATGTACACCTCCCACACTCTGTTCCTAATATGACTTTGGGAGGAAAATGGTAGGCGTGACTAAACAACTAGGTTCCTTGACATTTTTTTCATGCACATATTTTGGCAATATGAAATAAAGGTTATGAAAAAAAAACAGGAAATCACAAAAGTTCATTTCTAAATATATTCCTTCTACACACATACATATATTTTTAGTACTTTAGGTTGTTTGATGATTTCACAGAAACAGAAAAATTAGTGTTAATCACTGTGTCAGCTAATATCACACTTTGCCTTTTGACCTTATCATCTTAAGTCAGTGATGCCCTCATGGATCCTCAAAAAGAAGCCATAGACAACTATGGACTAGAATGGACTTGTTGGAGTCCTGATATAGACTTACGATGTATGCAATGCAAGGAATTGCAAAATTATGTGGAGCCAGGGTCATTGGACACTTTGGGAGCAGGGTGAGGGAAGAGCAATTGTAATGCAGGTTTTTTTTTTTTGGGGGGGGGGGGTGGGACCTGGGAATTGTCATGGATGATGCTGCAATGGAGGATGTAGGCCAGTTTGTATGATCATGTATCGTTCAGGAACTGTAAAGAAGAGAGGGTTGTCTATGGCCTGAACTGTGATCTATGTCTGATGGCAAAGCCCCAAAATGTGTGTAACTATCAGAGGCGTTATGCCACACTTAGGGATGTGCATGTGGGGGGTTGTGGTAGGGGTGGGGGAGTGGCATATGGGTACTCCTGGAATCTCTGTGTAACATTTATTTAATCAATCTATCCTAAAAATGTATATAGATATATAAAAATAAATTAAAAATTAATAAAAAAATTTTTTAAAAGAGGGAAAAAAAAAAGAAGCCATAGATATGAAAATGTTACCTGATTCCTATTTCTAGTAGGTGCAAATATTTCAAAGAGCATGATACAATAAAAATAGTTGACTCTTCACTTATGGGGAGGAATGCAAATAAAAATTGCTTGTATTTGGAAATCCAGCTCCCAAGACCACCCCTTACCATTACTCCAGGTTTCCCTGAAGGTTTATAAGTAAGTTTACAACCTACTTTCAATGATTATGCCATCTTTCCCCTATAATGTTGAGCATTCGTTCAGAAGAAAACTATCTGTTTCAATTTTTTGTGATGGAGAACTAGAAAAATCTCTGACTCAGTATTCTGATTCTTAGGAGGGAGGGTGATACATTATATCAGACTCAGTAGTAGGCTAGTAAATGTTCTTTTTTTGTTTGTTTGCTTTGTCTTGTTTGTGTGTGTGTGTTTCTTTTAATTTTTTTAAAAAGATACTTAGATTACATAAATGTTACATAAAAAATATAGAGGATTCCCATATGCCCTGCTCCCTGGTAAATGTTTAACAACCAACTCTCTGAAAAAATTATTTTAAATTTTTGTGATATGAAGTGTGTGTAGCATACCAATAATAATAAAATATACAGTACACGTTATTGTAAATTCCAGATAACAGAGTAACTTTGGCTATTTTTCCAAACTCTTGTGTCTATAAACAACATATAGTTGCAAATTGTGAATGAATGTAGTTCTGACATGACTGTTACTTGATATTTTTGTTGAGATTAACAAGACAAAAATGAAACAACAAAGTTATACGTCAGAACTTCATATGTTCTCAATGACATGAATGAATTCTTTGCTGAACTGAATAATAGCTTTGAATGCTGGAAACAATTTCCTCAGGCTTTTTTTGTTTGTTTGGTGTGTTCCCGTTCACAACGTAATGACAACAAACAACACATTTTAATATCATTATTAATATTTTCACCATCAGTTTCCTAGGACTAGATGAGAAGAGAAATAATAAATCATGTTCTGATTTGTGGTCGTTGCCAGTTACCATGGCGTAAATACTTCATCCATGGGTGTTTACAAACTACCTGCCTCACGTCACTGAATACAGAGTTGGGAAGATAGGTGCAACAGAAAATCATTATATAGTTTTTTTACAATGAGATATGATTGATGTGTAAAACCTCTAGAGCATAGATAATACTAAAGTGTAGTAAACTTTTGAAAGTAACGTGATTTGAGCATTATTACCTGATTTTTAATATAATTTATTCAATTGTAAGTTTTGTTATACTTCATGAGAAAACGTTCTCACATTTGTACTATTAACCAGAGATCATCATTCACCATGGGGTTCACTGTGTTATATGGTCCCCCTACCTTGTACAGTCCATCCAAAGTGTACAAACAATAGCTCTCAGTTTCATCACAGGGTTGTGCTGTCATCAGCTCAGTCCATTTCAGAATGTTTTCATTGCTCCAAAAGGAAAAAATCCCATCATTAGCCCCCCATTATTGACCCTTAGTACCTACTTGCCATGGTTGTAAAAATATTAAAATATTAAAATATTACTGTCAACTATAGTTTATATGTTACATTAGTTGTATTTTCCCCATGTCTCTCCTTATACTTAATACCTTATAATAGAGGAACATTCTTATATTTGCACTATCAACCACGATCATCATCCACCACTGAAATCACTATGTTGTACAGTCCCTAGATTATCCTCTAGCTGTCTTTCAATTGATATTAACTTCCCTAGACTACTCCTTTCAGCCACAATCACATTTCTAAATCAATAGTATTGATTATACATAGCATGTTACCAACAACTTTAGCCATTTCCCCACTTTTACAACACTCCTTATTAAATATTCTTCGTGCATTCAGAATCAGCTCCCCTTTCTCAATGAACATGCTGTCTCTTAGTAACCTATACTCTATAATTTAATTCCATGAGTTTGCTCATCTTATTTAGTTCATATTAGTAAAACCATACAATATTTGTCCTTTTGTGTCAGTCTTATTTCACTCAAAATAATGTCCTCAAGGTTCTTCCGTGTTGTTATATACATTCCAAGTTCATTTCTTCTTACAGCTTAATAGTATTCCATCGTGTGTGTGTGTGTGTGTGTGTATACACATACATACATATCACATTTTGTTTATTCATTCATTGGTTGATGGGCACTTGGGTTGTTTCCATCTTTTAGAAATTGTGAATAATGCCAACAAGCTAAAGGTATTTTGATGACACAAATAGTATACTGTGAATGAAAATCCAGAGGGAAGTTGATTAGGTCATGCAGTCTAAAATTACCTTTCTGAGGTTATTTTAAATAGAGATATGAAGGATTAGAATAAACAATCACATTAAGAAGGAACTTTCATGGCAGAAGGAATAGCCTATGGAAAGGCCCTTGGAATAATAGAAATTGACATGTTTGAGAAGCTGAGAGAAAGCCAGTATGGCAAGAATGATTTGAGTGAGAGGGTACAAAAGTGCTGTGAATTAAGGGTGGGGAGAAATAAAAAAGCAAAAGCAGATTATACCACTTCCCAGGAAAGTAATTAATTTATTCATATTAATTCAGCAAATATTTGAGAGGCAGCTATCTACTGTGCATTGTATCAGTGGGGTAAAAGGGTAAGCAAGATTAATGTAGTTACTTCTTGTCCACATGGAACTTAAGAGGGTAGAATTAACTTATATAATTGCTGTGAAAAGTAATTGAATTAGATTAAGTATCATTCTTTATTATGTGCTTAATAACTCTGAAGGATTTCTCTTGGATGGGCTTTTAGCATTCCTTTATCCCCTAGTGAAGGATTTACCTTTACACTAGGCAGTAAACAAAGGTGGTCTAGAGTATAGGTTTTGTATCTGACTTTGCCCAGTTACATCCTGGCTTTACCACTTACTTGCTGTGAGACCTTGACCAAGCACTCAATATCTCACCATTGCATTCTTCTCAAAATGTGGGTAATAATATGGCATACTTCATAGGGTTCCTGTGAAGATTAAATGAGATAATGCATGTAAAACCATTAAAGGAGAGACTGATACAAAGTAAATGTTCAATAAATGTTATCAGAATTTATATCAGCCATCATTTTCTAAAATATGTTCTGTACAATGATAATTCTATAGGATGTTAAAAAAACATAAACAGTTCCTTGTTTAAATAAGTTAAGGAAATTCTGGGTTTAAAAGATAAACATTTCTCTTGAGATGACTTTTCTGAGAACTTTTAATGTGCTAATATGAGGTAGATATACAGCATTTCTCAACTTTAATCCATTATGGGACTCCTACCTTGTTTTCCTTTAAGTTTCTCATTTGAGAAATATATTTTGAAATATATTTTGCTGAAATATTGATCTTAACCATTTTTCTAGTTACCGTTTGATTATGGTTAATACTTCATCGATTTGACACCATTTTTAAATGATACTCCTTTCAATAAATTTAAAAATTAGCAAGAAACAGAAATGGACTCTGGCTGATTTTAGCAAAAGGAAAGTTTATTGGAATGCTTTGGGGGAGTTCACAGATGTAAGGAAGAGCTGAAAAAGTGGTTTGAGAAAGGGCAATTTTTCATTTAGAAAATTGTATCAGTTAGCTTTTGCTGTGAAATAAACCATCCCAAAATTTAATGGCTTAGAACAATTATTAATTTAGGGTATAATTCTGTGTGTTGGCAATTTGGGCTGAGCCCAGCTGGGTGTTGGTCTCAACTGCCCCAACCCCCACCCCCAATGCACTCGCTGTCAGTGCTAGTCAGCTGTGTCTGCTAGTGGTGTGGTGGCCTCATACACGTACATCTGGCTTTGGCTTACTAACATCTGAGATACCTGCTTGGGCCAGGTGTCGCCCATCATCCAATAGACTAACCTGGGCCCATTGCCATGGCAGTAGTGGGTTTCAAGAGCAGCAGGAAAGGGCAAGCCCCAATACAAGTGAGCTTTTCAAGTCTCCACTTGCATCATGTATGCTTATATCCAGTTGGTCAAAGGAAGTCACATGATAAATCTCAGAATTAGAGTGGGATGGCACTCAAATTACAAAAAATCCAATTAAATAATGAGCAAAGGATTTGAATAGACATTTCTCCAAACAATAAATATATAAGTGGTTAAAAAAAACCCACATAAAGTGTAAATCAAATCCACAGAGAGATACCATGCACAGCCTCTAGGAAAGCTATAATAAAAAAGATGGACAATAACAAGTGTTGGTGAGAATGTTGAAAAATTGAAACTCTCATACAATGCTGCTGGTGGGAATGTAAAATGGTCTGACCTCTTTGGAAAGCAGTTTGACAGTTCCTCAGAAAGTTAAATATAGAGTCACCATATGACATAGCAATTCCACTCCTAGAGAAGATTACTCAAGGGAATGAAAACATATGTCCATACATATGTTGTACTTGAATGTTCATAGCAGCATTGTTTGTAATAGCTAAGAAGCAGAAACAACGCAAATGCCCATCAGCATGAGTGAATAAACAAAATTTGTAAAACCTATGCAATGGAACATTTTTCTATCTAAAAAAAGAATGAGGTACTGTTACATGCTATACTGTGGATGAACCTTGAAAACATTATTTCAAGTAAAAGAAGCAAGCCATATTTACATGAAATGTAACAAATCCATAGAGACAAAAAGTAATTTAGTGTTTGCCAGGGGCCAGAGGGATTTGGGAATGGGCTTGACTACTAATATATATATGGGATTTCTTTTTAGAGTGATTAAAAAAAATCCATGAACTAGATAGTAGTGATGGTTGCACAACTTTTTGAATAACTAAAAACCACTGAGTTGAAAACTTAAAAAAAAAAAATTTACATGGTAGGGGGATAGATGTGGGTATAAGGAAGGAAGTAATTGCTGGTCATTTAAGTAATCAATCTATTATAGATGCCTTCAGTGATTTGTCATTAAAAAACCACATCAATATTAAACTACATGGGCACATTAACATGAAGTTTGTAGGTAGGAGGTTCTAAGGTCTATCCTGCAGCTCCACAGTAACACTATACAGGGTTGATAATCTCTGTGACTGTCTTGGCTTTATCCATTTGGCCACAAGATGGCTACCAACATTCTAGATATCATATCCTTATAGAACCATGGTGAAATATGGAAAGCATCTGAGGGATCAAGGCAGTGAGCAAGCTCAATTAATATGGCCCATCCTTTTATGAGGAAGGAAAAAGCTTTTCCAGAATTTATCAGTAGACTTCCCCATATATCTCATTGCCAGAGCTAGATCACATGGCCTCCCTAGCTTCAGGGAGTCTGTAATAGCAATTTTCAGGCATTTTCAAAGAAGGAATGAGAATAGCTAATAGATATTCAACTAATAGTGTGTGCTAGTGTTTTAAAAAATCTAGAGGTAGCCAGCTGTAGCCCAGTGGATAGGGTGCTGGTTTACCACATGGGAGGCCCCGGGTTCCATTCCCGGGAACCTCTCCAAAAAGCGGGCAGACCGCCTTGAGAAGGGCAAGCCGCCATGGGTGGGGCAAAGCCGCCATGGGCAGGGCAAAAAAAGCCACCACGGGCAGGGCAAAAGCCACCACGGGCAGGGCAAGTCACCCGCAAACAGAGCAGATCCGCCCGTGAACGGACGCGGAGCTGCCTGTGAACGGAAGCAGACCCACCTGCGAACGGAGCAGAGCCGCCTGCGCAGTGACCTGGCTCGG
>PVKH010003102.1:11859-25700 GCA_004027955.1 Chaetophractus vellerosus | reverse complement strand
TTGGCAGGCCCCTATGGGTGAATCACAAACCAGACCCTTAAGATTTTGGATCAAAGCCCTGCTATCCTCTGCAGATAACTACTCCCCTTTTGAGAAGCAGTTTTTGGCTTACTCCTGGGCCTTAGTAGAGACTGAGTGCTTAACCACGGGCCATCAAGTTACCATGAGACCTGAGTTGCCTATCATAATCTGGGTATTGTCTGACCCACCAAACCATAAAGTTGGGCGTGCACAGTAGCACTTCATAATAAAGTGGAAGTGGTATATACGAGATAGTGCTCGAGCCAGTCCTGAATGCACAAGTAAGTTACATGAGGAAGTAGCCCAAATTCCCATGGTCACCACCCCTGCCATGTTACCTTCTCTTTCCCAGCCCACAGCTTTGGCCTCTTGGGGCGTCTCACAATCACTTCACTGAGGAAGAGAAAACTCGGGCCTGGCTGATAGATGGTTCTGTGTGATATGCCAGTACCACCCAAAAGTGGACAGCTGTGGCTCTGTAGCTTCTTTCTGGGGCATTCCTAAAGGACAGTGGTGACGGCAAATCCTCCCAGTGGGTAGAACTTCAAGTAGTGCAACTGTTTGTTCATTTTGTTCGGTAGAAGAAGTGGCCAGAGGTTTGTTTATACACTGATTCATGGGCTGTTGCCAGTTGTTTGGCTGGATGGTCAGGGATTTAGAAGGAACATGATTGGGAAATTGGTGACAAAGAGATCTGGGGAAGATGTATGTGGACAGACCTTTCTGAATGGGCAAAAAACATGAAAATATTTGTGTCCCACATGAATGCTCACCAGTCGGTGGCTTCAGCAGAGACAAATTTTAATAAGTGGATAAGATGACCCACTGTGTGGCTAACACTCAATCTCTTTCCCTAGCCACTCCTGTCATTGCCCAATGGGCTCGTGAACAAAATGGCCATGGAGGTAGCGATGGAGGTTATACATGGGCTTAGCAACATGTACTTCCCTTATCAAGGCTGACTTGGCCACAGCCACTCTGAATGCCCGATCTGCCTGCCACCTGGGGGCAGATTGAATGCATTGTATCACTTCCATCATGGAAGGGGCAGCGATTTGTTTTAAGTGGAATAGACACATACTCTGGATATGGGTTTGCGTTCCCTTCATTCAGTGCTTCTTCCAAAACTACCATCCGTGGACTTACTGAATGTCTTATCCACTGCCATGGTATTCCACACAGCATTGCTTCTGATCCAGGAACCCATTTCACAGCAAATGATGTGCAGGAATGGGCACATGCCCATGGAATTCACTGGTTTTACCATGTTCCCCATAATCCTGAAGCAGCTGGATTGATAGAACAGTGGAATGACCTTTTGAAGATTCAGTTACGGCACCAACTAGGTGGCAATACCTTGCAGGGTTGGGGCAATGTTCTCCTGGAGGTTGTCTATGCTCTAAATCAGCCTCCACTCTGTGTTGCTGTTTCTCCCATAGCCAGGATTCACGGGTCCAGGAATCAAGGGGTGGAAATGGAAGTGGCACCACTCACTATTACCCCTAGTGATCCACTTGGAAAATTTTTGCTTCCTGGCTCTGCAGTATTAAGCGCTGCTGGTCTACAGGTCTTCATCCCAAAAGGAGGAGTGCTTCTACCAGGGAACACAACAATGATTCCATTGAACTAGAAGTTAAGATTGCCACCTGGCAACTTTGGGCTCCTCTTACCTGTGAATCAACAGGCAAAGAAGGGAATTACTGTATCACCTGGGGTGATTAATCCTGACTATCAAGGGGAAATAGGACTACATCTACATAATAGGGGTAAAGAAGAGTTTGCCTGGAATACAGGAGATCCCCTAGGGCGTCTCCTAGTACTGCCATGCCCTGTGATTATAGTCAATGGAAAATGGCAACAAACCAATCCAAGCAGGACTAACAATGGCCCAGAATCTTCAGGAATCAAAGTTTGGATCACCCCACCAAGCAAAGAACCATGGCTAGCTGAGGGTCTTGCTGAGCCTCATTAATTCTATAGGGAATTAAAGCATTTCTGCTTATACATAGGACAGGTGAATATTGTTAGGTGGAAATATATATGCATATGTGTTATTGTTTTTATTTAGAGACTAAGTATGTTTTAAGGTGATGTGTTTGGTTGCCAAGTTGACAAGGAATGGACTGTGATGATTAGGCTAATATGCCAACTCAGCAATTGTGCACAGTTATTTGGTTAAGCAAGCACTGGGCTAATTGTAAAACAAGGACATTTATGGACTTTAGTCATCAGTGAATTCGCTGTATAAATGGCTGATTACATCTACAGTCAACCAAGGAGATTGCCATCAGCAATGAGTTACGTTTTATCCAATCAGTTGAATGTCTTAAAAGGGGAAGTGATTTCAGCATTCAGAGAGACTATTCCAGCTTGATTTTGGACAGCTAATGTCTCCTGGGAACTCATCAAGGACCTTCATTGGAGCCCCTGGTTTGCAGCCTGCCTGCGGAATTTGGACTTTTGCGTCCCCATGTTCACGTGAGAGAATTTTATAAAATCTTAAACTATTTGCAGATATCTCCTGTTGATTCTGTTTCCCTAGAGAACACTGACTAATACAGTCCCTCTTGGGAAAGTGGCATTTACTGGTCTTAGTCCTTAGTACTTTTGATCACTCTGAATTTTCTACTTATTTTGGGAGGGACTAGGAAGTGGAAGCAGCTTTTAAAAACACCATGACCACTAGTCAGCACCAGTTCTGGATGAGAGTATATGCTTTTTCACTTTAAAAATAATTTGCACTTTCCTTAGATATATTAATTCATACACAAAAACAATTTGGTTTATAGTATCCTTTTGTAATAAAGCAAATTAATCTGCCTCATAAAGTAGTTAAGCAACTTTAATGCCCTCACTATTCTTCTTCTGCATTGTGCAATAGACAATAAAATTATGCAAACAAATAGGAAAAAAAGAAATAAAACTCTTATTCACAGAATACATGGTTTGTCTACATAGAAAACGCCAAAGAATCTCCAGAAAAGCTCCTACATCTAATAAGTTTCGTTCAGCTAGTTCACATGATACAAGGTTGATACAAAATTCAGTTGTATTTCTGTGTACTAGCACAGAATAAACAACTGGAATTCTAAATGCCATTTGCAGTAGCAGCAAAAAATTGAAATACTGTGGTTTAAATCTGATAAAATGATTTCAGGATTGGTATGCTGAAAACTTCAAACTCTTATCAAAGAAGTCAACAAAGATGTAAATAAAAGAGAAGAGATACTGTGTTCATGAATTTGAAAACTCAAAATTTTTAAGATATAAATTCTCCCCACTTTGGTCTATATTCAATGCAGTTCCAATCAGAATCCCATGAAGCTCTTTTTTTGTTTTGTTTTGTTTTTTAGCCATTGACAAGCTGATCCTAATTGCAAAATAATTGGAATAGCCAAAATAATTTTGAAAAAGGAAAAATAAAATTGAAAGAGTCATACAGTGGGGTAATCCAGGTGAATGGTAAATAACTCTGTACTATTCTTGCAACTCTTTCCTAAGTCTAAAATGATCCAAAATCAAAAGTTTAAAAAATCAAGTGTAACTTATGAGCTAATAATGAAAATCAGCACTGTCCTACCTTGTTGGTTCCCAGCCCTGATTTTTACTCCTCAAAACATTTTCAAATTTGTAAATGTTGTTTCTGATATTTGCCAACATATTCCTAAATAACATGCTTTTCCTGCCATTTTTTATTTTTCACTTTTAGACATGGTCTATAGATTTCCTTCTGTGAAAGGTTAAGATAAAACTATTGGGAGCAGATGTGGCTCAGTGGTTGAGCACCTGCCTTCCATGTATGAGGTACTGTGTCCAATCCCTGGTACCTCCTAAAAAAAAATTTTTTTTTAAAGATACAGCTGTCTTTTCTCTACTACCCATACTTCCCATCCCCTACCCACTTAATATGGTTATAATTTTTCATCTGACATCTTGTGTGTATGTCTGTGTGCATATACATGTATGTTTACACGGACTTACACATGTGACTAAAAACTGAGTTAAGCCATATAATGCACTATGATTATATTTCATTTCTGGTATTTGTTTTTTGTTTTTTTCTAGAGTTGGTAATTGCCAATTATGTTGATTGCTTAGTTTTCTATGAACCTATTACTAATTCATTGCAAAAACATCCAAAAAAGTTATAATTCTCCCCTCAAATATGTCAAGAGATCATGTAATCATTCAATTCCATTTATTTTCCTTGGAGACACCATTCATGAAACCTCTTGTCCTGCTCCCCTAGCACCTGGTTCTCTCTAGGCCTACAGCTTGGCTGTTATCCTCGAACATCTTATGATCCTAAGATTTCCCTTTGTCTCTCTTTTTTGTTGTTAATCCCTATTTCCCAGATTCCATGTAATTTACCACCCCATTTTGGAGTAAAGATGAATAGGAAATAAAGTTTGAGAACTTGCCCATTTGAAAATGTTTTTATTCTACTTCCCAACCGATTGAGGTTGTGTATGGTTATAGAACACTACTTTGAATATCATTTCTCCATTGTCTTTTAGCTTTTTATTAAATTTTATTAATGTGTTGAACCAGTGGGATTTTGATTCCCATTTCTTTGTGGCCTGTTTTTACTTCTTGAAGTTATTCTCTTAATTACTGTTATGCAGATTCATTATGATATGTGTAGTTCATTTTATATTCATTTTATATCTATCCTTTGCACAAAAGTCTTTTTAGTCTCTGAATATTTCTTTTTTTAGCATCCTGTTATTTCATAGTTGTAATCACTTTTCTCTTTGAAGATATTAAATATACATTCTAAAGAGATTTCTTCTTCTCATTGTATTCTTTCTGACTCATCTGATTTTGTTTGGTTTGGTTTATGTTTTCTCAAATAGGTGTAGAATAATGTTTAATGATGAGGTGCTGAAATGCTGATTGAAAACTGTGTCTGAGTGGCATTTTCTGTTTTTACTGTAGACAGTCTGATGTGGATGGAGATACTTGACAAGGGAGTTCAACATGTCAGTGTTTGTATATCTTTTTGTCTTGTGCTGACAAGTTTCCCTGGAAAAGAATGGTCAGTGTCCTGCCTCCGGGGACTATGGTAGAACATATTTCCGCTGCAGTCTCTCACTGCTGCTCTCAGGAGAACATCTCAGGTTTACTCTTGTCTTGTTCCAGAGAGTGGTGAAGGTGGGGGAGATAGGAGATCTCCTTTTCAGCCCTGCTCTACACATCCTCAGAGGTATCTCTTACCAGCTATTTCTCAGCCTTTCTGGGAATGCTTCCTGTTGACTTCCTTCACTAGACATAGGTTCTAGTGCCTTTTTCTCCAAGTCAGTTACTATTTCATCCATATGCTTTTCAACGCCCCAAATTTTGTCATCATATTTTATCTACTATAGATTATTTTTCCCATTCCTTTTAATACCATCCTATTAGTTGAGTATTGGGAGATAGCGGAGATAAATGAATACTCATTTTCTGATGTTTAATCAAAAATAAGTTTCATTTTCTTCATTCTATGTGATGCTAAACTCAGCAATTTATTCACTTGCATTTAATAACAATGACACTTTCTGACTTGAATTCTTTTTATTTTTTTTAAAGATTTATTTTTATTTATTTATATATCCCCCCCTTGCTGCTTGTGCTCACTGTGTTCATCTGCTTTTTTGCGTTTTTCTGTGTCTGCTTGTCTCACCCTGCCGCGTCATCCCGCTGAGGCAGCTCACCACGCCGCGGCTTGCCTTCACCAGGAGGCTTGCTTTCTCCAGGAGGCCCCAGGAACCGAACCCGGGGCCTCCTGTGTGGTAAACCGGAGCCCTACCAATTGAGCTACAGCCGGTTCCCTTGAGTTCTTTTTAAAAGATACACTGCCCCACATCACTCAAATAGATGATTAAATATGCATAAAATAAGGAAAGACGTTTTGTGGTTTTCCTGGTATGGAATTAACTGGGTTGTCAGTCCTACATGAAACATTGTCCATCAGTAGCTTCAGAGACTAGAGCAAGAAAATTATTCCTATTTAAATTCATCAAAAAATGTTCTGGGTTTTATGAATTGTAAAGAATAACCGAAATATCATATTCATTATATAATGTATTACATACTTTCTACAGCAGTTGATCTTGAAAAAACTTCTTTGCCTCCCCTCACCCCCCCTTTAAATGCAGTAAACATGCTTTGGATCCTCTGCATTCATGCAACCCCATTCCTTGCTTTATTTAATTACTCAGTTATTTTTGTTCTGTAATATATTTTATGCAAAATATGTCTGGTTAACCTTTTTCTTTTTAAGTTCAAATAAAGACTTACCTGTGATTCTGCAAAGTAGATTTTCCCTATTTTGAACACTCTATTAAGGGAAAGATTACTTTGGCTAGTCAAAGTACAAAAGCAAAATACACTATAATTTCTGATTTGATTTTATTACAATCAAATTAGTGTTTTCTGTTATATCACTACAATATTAATTCCTGGGATACTTACATAAATTAAATTTATTAATGTGCTTTATTCTACAATTCTACTGTAGCTGCCTGTGGTTTTATTTTCTTAAGCACATGGGACAAAATCAGAGAACATAAATTTTCTTAAAATGTTTAAATTTGGTTGACATTTTAATGTAGATTCTGTTTGAACTCAAGCACACATACATTTTAAAGACTAATTCCCTGGATTCTCTCATCAGTATATAATTCATTGTTTCTTGCTGTAGTATTCTTTTACATTTGTTCATTTGTGAAATGAATGGGAGTTTGAAACTTTTTACATTTTATTCTCTGAGCTAATTATATGAGTTTGTACAGAATCACACATAATTGCAGGGAACCACCCATATTGCTGAGTAAATGATAACATACATTGACTGAGAAAAGTAAAGTAAGATAGTTTGTAACTTAATTGTTTTTAACCACCCAGATAGAAACATAATTTAAGCATAGAATTGCCTGTTTTCTAATATTTTCTTTCATTGAATTTATTATCAATGCCCTTTTTTTGGTAATGTTGTTTAGGCAACAAACTTAGAAGAAAACAGAGAGAGGCTTAAATGACAAAATGCTCATGGATTCATGATTCATAGCTCTAATTGAAAATTAAATAGTTACACTGAAGAGGGTGTCTGAAAACATAACAGTACTTTATAATGGAGACAGCTTTTTCCACATTCTACTCCATTACCGTTTATCATCTGGGCCCCAAGCGCTTGTTTCTCCTGTCTCATCTGCTTGTTTTCTGATTCTCACACCATGTACTTTCTTTGACATGTTCTTATGCCACTGAGCACACTGGGATAGGAAGAGACTATATTAAAATGTCAGCTCATCTGTAGTACTTTTCTTGATTCTCCTTTAATTATATAGAGAAGGAAATATTTAGAACTGATATCCCAGAGATGGTTCTGAATCTTTAAAAAAACTACCAAAAATGCTAGAAGTAGGCTTCAGTCCGGTAATTCAGCAAAAGGAACTTAAGCTTTATGTAGCAAGCATAGAAAAAAAATGGATTCACTGAATGTAACAAAGTTGCAGGTGAAAAATAAACCTATTATGTAATTTGGTTTGATTATTTTACTTATAAAATTCTACATGTTATATAGAAACATGCAGATTTTTCAGGGAATTTGGTCATCAAGGAGGATTGTTGAATTAAACATGAAGGCACTGATCATTTTTAAATCCATGGATTAAACTAGTAAGAGTAGTAGTAGGTAGTAATAAAGGCTTGTTTATGAGAGATCTTAATCTTCCAAAGACTGGGAAAGATTTTCTCCTTTAGTAAGTATTCAAATGAATTATGGAAAACTTCTGAAAATTCTGTCCAGTGCTAGGCACAAAGTCACATGTCAAAGTCTCTTTTTTTTAAATGTAGGTTTGTGAGCTGTCTTTTTCTAATTTTTTTTTTAAACTTAATAAAGACTTAGACTTTTTACTGGAAAATGTCTATAGGTGACTGTATAAATTAGGAATTTGGAATTTTTTTTTAAATGTAGTATTACGTATGTTTAGTAACGTTTTCCTGTTTACACATTTAGCATCACTAAGATGATAGTCCAGACTATTAATCACCAGGAGACTTTTTTCTTAGCAAAGTGTTTATTAATATTCACAACATTTATGCAATATAAAGATTCTGAAGACACTTTAGTGTTCAAGAAAATGTATTTTAGAACTATGGAATGTGTAACTGCTGCTGGCTTTTGTTTGCTTGTTTGTTTTGTCTTGTTTTTGCTTTATCTTCAGAATGGCTCTTGTTTATTGCCTACTACTAAAGCCTGATAAATCTACAGTAAGTATTCTTGTATCTACTGTAGGTACTGTGGTCTTTGGAAATGGATCAGTGGGTTTCTGAGGAGCCATTTGAACTTTCTGACTACTTCCCTGCAGCTCCTGTAAGTCAGATGTTATTTTATGATTATAAATACAATTTTGTATTATCATGAAACAATTGTAAGTATAGGGATAGATGCATTTTTTATTAAACCAGGAGCCATTACTCCTGTAATTAAAATGGCGTATTCACAAAACTCAATACTTTTCATCTATTTATTTGTGAGACCAAATGTGAGAACATTCTGCAAATTAAGTAGTGTCAATGCAATGTCATAAAAATTTTAGTTATAAAATTTCTCAGGATTGAGAAAAACAAAACTGAAAAAAGCCCACATACTTGAAAAGATAGTATTAGGTTTTGCTTACTGCTTTAAAAAAAAAAATGCTTTTACTATGAATAGAGATAGAACTAATCAGTATAGAAGAATTTTGGGTTGCTGGCCTTTTTACTTGGTCTTTATAATTTGATGTTTTCCTTAAACTCAGCCTCAACTTCACTGACTTTTGAGGATTCCAAATGCTTAATGGAGAAACTCAAGTTTCTAATTTTTTTAGAGATTATGGATTGTACAGAAGTTGGCCTGGAGTTTTGGAAATGTTAGCTGACTTTGTGTTCATTTATTCTTTCAAAGGAGTAATATCTGAATGATAAATGATGATTTCTATCTGCAACACGTCTTTCCTCTTGTTTTTTAGTTGTTTGACTAAGCCATAAGACTAAAACATAGCAACAAGGTGAACTCTGCTCTCTAATCACTGTAGTTGTCTTAAGTCGTTGGGTTGTTTTGTTTTAAGATGGCCATTTTTATTTCCTTTCAACTTTACAAATGTTTTCTTAAGGAGAATAAAAATTCCTCTCAGTAAGACTCTTTGTTTGAAATACTGTGTAAGGAATTGAAGTATAAAGTTAAAAACACAAGTCCTCCCCGTTCTCTGTCATGAGATTATGTGTAACACTGAATAACGAGGTTTGTCTTTGCAATTCACTTTACTTGCCTCCATAGACATTTAGGGAATTGGAATATATTAATTTGTGTATGTTTTTGCCAGTATTTCCTGTATTATCATTTCTCCACTTCAGTATCTGTCATTGTGGTCTTTGAGATATCATAGAGATTTATTATTGTCTTTTGAAACCGTGATATTTTCTTATTATCGGATGGTTTTTATTTTGATACAAAGCTGTAATACCCCTGTTGAATATATTAAAACCTTTAATGTAATAAGAGAAATTGTTTTAGGAAGGGGCGTTTCTTTGCTTAATTAGTAAACGAGTTTGGAAAGTATGACATGGTTGGAAGAGCAGAGTATATAGCCCATATATTGAAACCTATATATTGACTCAGTACATGTAACAGCACGGGTGTTCTAAAACTAAATCTTGTGGTAATGTGCAGCTAAAATAAATCAGATAAGAAAACTGGAGTAAAGAAAAAATAATGGTAGCAGAGTGTTAAATGAAGACAGAAATGAGGTACATATTGGTTGCAAATTTGGCTCTATGCTTTCTAGCAGCTGACGGAAAAATGAATATATGAGAAGTTGCATCTAAATTACATAAAGCACTAAAAAGTAATTGTTATAATTAATTGTATGATGAAAACGTCAAAAGGAGTTAAAATTCTTTAAGAGTTTGGTTTTGCAATCCTGGGCTTAAAACTGAATTCTCAAAATTTTCTGTAAACATTTGAATATACCATAAACATCGGGATTTTTTTTTTTATACTCCAGAATATTTTGTTTGCTTTCTTACTTACAGACATACACAAAAACTCTTCATTCTAGTGCAAATTATTTTTTTCCTTAAGTAATTTTAGGGGTGAATTTAGTTAGAGAAGTATAGCTTTGTAAGTGTTTTAAATGGAAGGTTTCTCTCAACCACAGATTAACTTACATTCTAGTTCTGTAAAATACATCTTGCTGGAAGATAGTAAAGTTTCCTTGTCATGGAATCAAATGTATAATTTTCTTCATAATTAAAAATTATTTTCCTTGTCATGAGGCAAATCTGTTTGTTTCATAACCAAGTTACAAAATAGTAAATATTACCATAAAAGTTAAACATAGTCATCGCACCTAATAAGTTATATTTAATTACTAAAAATACCTTTATATATTTAACAGCCAGGCAGACAAAAATAGCACAATTTCCATATAAAGTAAAGGATACATGTTTCTGTTGATAATTTTAGGGATCCTGGAAGTTTTTACCGTATGTACTTGAAATATATATTTGGACATTAACTTAAAACCAAGTTTTCAACACATATGCAATTATGCTGTTTTCAAAATCAAAATTTTAAGCACCTAAGAGGAGGAATAAAAATGCATTTAACCATGCTTTTTTCTTTTCCAAATATTAAACTGCTAATAATCACTTCTCAGAAAACCCCTGGATATATTTTTTTATGGCTTAAAGAATTTAAAAATTGAGTTTTTTCTTCTTTTAATTATGGTAATGATGCTGAATTCAGGACTTATGGGTATTTACACAGTCTATAAACAGTGCTTAGAAGACTGCAGTTCCAAGGTTATCTGTATGATATAACATAAGTGTTCTGTTTTCCAGTTATTTACTGATAAACTCGCACAACATTCTTGGTTGTAACAACAGGGTCTGTAAATTTTCAGTCTAATTCTCAACCTTAAAATGTATTTTCCACATAGGTGTTCTGCCAGGACATGTAACCAGGCCATGGCTGGATGTGGGCAGTGCTTCGCTCCGTCCAGCGGTGGAGGTTTAAGCTATGAGGATCGCTGTGCTCTGACTTGGAGCACACTGATCCCTTCAGCACCCACGATCATGCTGTCTGACGTGGAAAAGGAAACAATATGCAGCGGTGCCTTTCGGTACTCTGGGATTAGGTCTTTGAAAAGAGTCCAGTACACCATTCATCAGGTGTGCACAGCTTTTAGAAATCTGCTGGTCGGATCATCATGGTGGTGGCCTTGAGTGAGTAGCCTGATCCTTTCCAGTAGTACCACTTAATACCGTTGAATTTATTTGTGTTCTGCCTCTGTGGAAAGTACATTCCATTCAAATTGGAAGGACCACATGCATCAAACCACCAGCCTGAGAAAGTAAAAAACAAAAGGAATTAGGAACTAGGTAATGCCAACTATCTCACCATAGACTTAGAAATCGTCAGCTAATCTTTCAGTCACATTCTGTACATTTAAAGTAAGCATATGCAAATATTTGTGAATGCACTGGCCGATGAGAAGTATGGCTTTCCAGCTCTGTGCAGATTAAATCATAGTTCCATTGTGGCAAATGTTTCTTATAAGCTTCCTCCTCCTTTTTCACTTGTACTGTGTGTATAGGCCAGTTATCTATAGATGTGAATAAGTGGACCGTCCTCCACAATCCTAATTTGATAAACATATAATATGATTGCAAGTATAGAAAAATAAAAAACTGAAGAATTGTTTGATGACTCTCACATAGGCCGTGATTAATTTCCAGATCCACCAACATGATGGACTGGACTAATTCAGGCTCTCCCTCATGTTAACAAAATAATTTGTGTTGTTACAGTATAACACAAACTTTTAACTACTCAGTGGAGCTAGAGAGAAAGGAAATCTCCAGGTTCCAGGCGCAAAAAGGAAATTGAAAGCTCAAGTGGTGCTCTCATTCGGCTACCGCGTGTGGAGAAGGGAGGCGCCCCGCTCAGCAGAGTGAGGGCGTGGAGCCAGGTGGACACCGGCGAGCCACGGGCTGCGCTTTCAAACACCGGAGAAGCCGGGTGCCTTGGGTTCTGAGAGGAACGAGTGACCTGGATCTCAAGTATTGATCTCAATAAATCTCAAAAACATATTTTGAAGGGAAAATTAGATAAATTTTTTAAATACAGAAAACAATTTTAAAAATTGTTATTGAAATCTACATGTAGTGATTCCAATTAAAAGCATTATGTATGTTTTTCACAGTCCTTTAAAAGAGTCAAGCAATCTACATTACAGGTTTATAGATGTGTCTATTCTGAAGCCAGTTGTCTGAATTAACTATAGAACTTACTGTCCATTCAGAAATCTAACTGATCATTAGGCCTGCTGTTTTTGTGGTCCTCACCATTGGTTGGAATTTGACCTTTCTACAGTCTAGTCCTCTCCATTTTCTTTCTGGGGCTGCCTTTTCTTCTCCCAAGTCTTTCAGACCCTAAATCTTGACTTGGGTAAATAAATATATTGTTTCCTTGGTTATTAATTAAATTCTCCTACTCTCTTGAGTAGGTCATAATATATGGGTGGTCTGAAAACCACCGCCCTCTAAAATAGACAGCTGAGCTCAGTGTATGGGAATGGCAAACGGGAAAAAAATGACTACATGTATTTGGTGCCCCCACCCTTTTACTCCTTTTAGCTGGATTTAAAAGGGATTATTATAGTAGAATGAGGGAAGCAAGCAACTTTTACAAAGTCGGTATAGTAGCTTTCTCTCGTTGAAATAATTATGGCTGATAGGGGAGGCCTGCGTTACCAAATAGTAGTTATATTCTCTAGGGACCATATGATTGAGATTTTTTTAATGGAGCCTAATTCAGTTTATTTCAAAGTAATTGAAAATTATTTTCATAAATACTTCTTTTGACTATAAAAGATTCTTCACTGATATGTTGATACACTGTAACTTTGGGTCTTTTACTTGTACATTCAGTACCTTGTATTTATAAAATATATTGACCACAGCTCTTACTTTTGGTTTTCCTGGGTAAATAATGAATTAATTTTTGGTAATACAATTTATGGCCTCTACAAATTAAACCCAGCCAATTTCTTGTTTGTCTTTATATTCAGTTTTCACTCTTGACAGAATGGTTGTTGCTGTTTTAAATCTTTCGTTGTTTTCAAGATCTAACTTGACAGCATTTGTCCAACATTTTCTTGTTTCAGTCACTACTAACTGTTCCCATTTTTCAGTTTCTAAACTTTTTTAAAAATCCATAGAATAAGTTTTCCAGCAGTTAGTTCCTGAATACCAGCCTACTCATTTTAAGTGGTTATTACAACAGTCTTTTGCTTATGGATATGGTTTCCATTTTCATTTTTGAAGCATTCTAACATGAAAGATAGAAAACAAGGGCCTAAAAAAAAGCCCTTAATCTACAGTAGACAATGGTGCATTTTAATTTGATGCACTGAAAAATCAAGTAGGTTAGTTTCTTTGTGTTTAAATATTTTTGCTATATATTAATGAAATCCTAAAAAAAGAGTCTTTTCCCAGTGAGACAACCCAAATTCCTTGTTTGACCAATAACTTATTAATTGGAGGTATTGGAAGTATTTCTATGGTAATGAATGTAGATAATTATTTTGGTTGCCATTTTAATGGCAGGTTAACTTTTTTGTAAAGCAAAAGAAAATTAAACCTTCTCTCTGACATCTGATATTCTGCACGCACAAACTCAAGAGAGCTTGCTGCATATCCTATGTCCCCCTGTCCCCCTCCTTGCCTGGAGCAGGTCCTGAAGAGTACTGTGGGCCTGCTGACAATTCTAGCTCAATTCTTAATATTAA
>PVKH010003102.1:0-11759 GCA_004027955.1 Chaetophractus vellerosus | reverse complement strand
TTTGCCGGCTGTCCCTGTGATTCCTTTAAGGTGGATCCTGTAAGCAAGCAAAGGGCAGGGGATTAATTGGCTTGGATTATGAATTTACTGTAGTGGAAACTTTTTTATAGCGAAGAATACCATTTCATAGAAACTGCGCCTGTACTGGTTAGTGTTCTAATGCATATTCTTGGCAAAATATTTTGCACTGGTATAAACAGGAACCAACTAATCATCAAATCCTTAGGCAAAGAGGAATGTTTTCATGAAACCTTCAGTGCATATCGCTTGCACCAGTATCAGCAAGGACTGTAGCACGGTAATTTATTTTCCTGCTTCTTTCAGATAAACAGAAGAGGGGAAAATACAATGTGAGAGGGTCCTCTTTCCAGGTTTCCAGTCTTCCTCCTCTATTAAGATGAGAGTCCTACGTGACTGGAAAACATCAAATGTAATTATTTTCCATGTTTGGCAGGGGAGCAGAGGTGGGCAACAAGGAATGATCATTGAGTTTTGAGTAGAAATCTCCTGAACTAAGTAGAAAATAAACCCTTATGGCTGCTTTGCCTTGTTTCTATATTTTTGTAATAAACATTGAGAAAGGAAAATATGTGATATATAGTTGGACATTAGCTAATATCACATACTTGTAGAATATTGCAGAAATGTCATTTTCATCCGTGATCTCTGTGCCAGCGAAAATATAAAGGGAGAGAGGAGAAGATATGTTTTGTTGTTTTAAATTTCCCTCAGCTATGTTTGAGACAATAACAAAACCCGTTGCCAGATTGGTACAATACAGATCAGAGCAAGCTTTCATGTTATGGTGTACAAATGTATGGAATGTGATGTTATTTGTTAAGATAATTGAGTGCCATACTCTTGGGACCTGGAGCATTGAATCTTCACAGCCTGGTGCTATGGCTGCCTAAACTGCAAAATAAAACCCTACAATGTTGGCAGGAGAATTGTACTTTAGGTCCAAAAACCATGTTCATCTATGTCAAACATGCGACAATGTGCTTATCACCACCTTGAAAGTAATAGGATTTTCAAGAACTGATGGTGGAAAGGAGGACAGAGAAGAGAGGAAAGGATCACTTAGGGAGCGTCTGCCAGCCAAGCTGTGCCAGGCACTCTCACAGATGTAATTTCATGTAATGCTAGTAACAATCCTAAGAGGTAGGTGCTGTCCCTGTTTTTTGGTATAAAGTTACTGAGTTTCATAAATAGAAACTTGTCCAAAGTCAGAACTTGTAAGTGGAGAAGCTAGGATTTGTACCAGATGTGCCTGAGTTCACTGTTATGTTCTAGCCTGGTACACACAGGCCATTATACATTTTGTCAAAACCTATAAAAATGTGTGGTGTAAGCTCTAACGTAAACCGTGGTTAGAGTAGCAGTGCTTCAATATGTGGTCATCAATTGTAACAAATGTAAAGAAAGTTCATATAGTAAGTTCTAATCATCTCTGCTATGTTGAAACACTTAAATCCTTTCTAGCTGCCTCACATTCATCATAGTTAGGGTTGAGGTGAACTATTTGCCTTGCTTTTTTTTCCCTTTTGACCCACCTGTCTCCTTGGAACAATTTCATTATTCATGGAATTTATTATCCCCCTGAGGGCAAGCCTAATAAGGAAGAATGCTATTATTTATCAGTCTCTGTTAGAAAGGTTGTATAATTTTAGATCCTTCTGTTCTATGGCCCATTGGTTTAAAGTACTTCCTTTAAAAAAATTGATTATTACAAATACATTCTTGAAATTGCTTTAAATAGGTATCAGTTGCTTTTTATATAACAGTGGAGTGAAGGAAGAGTAATTCCAATATTTAAGAATTAAATCTCAGTGTTTGTGTATTATAACTGCCGGAATGTTTATGAAAAGAGACTGATTTTTCGTGTTTAGTGTGCAAATAGTTTTTTGTTTTATTAAAAAAGAATCATATTCTATTGATACATTTCTCCATTTCTTATAACATGTATTTTTCAGTTTTCCAGCATTTGGGGGACATTATTTATAAACAATAAAATGCTGCTATATACATTTGGTCTTCTGAAACAACTAAAAGTTTTAATCACATCAAAGTTCTCTTATCACACTTATATCGTGTTTTATTTATTAGGATAATAACTTTTAGATGTGATGTCTCTATATTAACAAGTAAATTATCCTAAGCTTTAAACTACTGGCTTTTTAAATGGCATATCCAAAAGTTGATTACATTTCTAAAAGAAAGATCTGTTACAAATTGTCTCAGTTTAAAATATTTTTATAATGTCAGCATACAGGGGTGATGACCCATTTTGCAAAATCTTCTTATACAAACATTCTAATCCTTAATTTTTGTGTTTTTTTTTAAATTCCACTATTGTAGATTCCTAACTCTTGCCAGTTGAAAAAATATTTAACTTGGAGGTAAAACAATGACAGACCACTTTTATCTCAAAATTCATTGAAATTTTGGTCTCTTTGGAGTAAATTTGGAAATACAATGAGGTCCAAGCACCTATCTATTCAATCATATCAATTACTGTTTCTCCTAGAGAACTCTGCTATTTCTATAATGAAAATCGATGGAATATGTGTCACTAACTTTTTAATTCTCAAATGTTTAAAAAATAGAGGTGGGAGGGAGGAAAGAATTAATTCTATGTATTGTTTCTATGTTATTTTTGCAACTTTCTTGTATGTTTGAAATTATTTCAAAATAAAAAGTTTTAAAAGTCATATGAATGCTTGTAAATTATGTTTTTGAAACATGCTTCTGAATTTTAATCCATTGTTTGCTACGTAGACATACTGGACATTATATGGTTTACAGTAGTTGTTCAGGCAACATGACTTCAGCCAGTTTTCCTGTGCTGTCCGTGGTGACCCTCTCCTAGGAAGCTAGCTCAAGCACCTTAAAATTTCCAGACTCTTTGGATTTTTTAAATTTCTGCTGAGCAGAGGGTCTAAGTTGGACATTAATGAGATTTAGATGGTACTCTAGGCCAGATGAGGACATTCCTATTCAATTTCATTCCATTTATTTCTGACCTTAGAGGAGGTTTATAATGTGTGCTCTATGATCACCAAATATTACCAGTCTGTGCTCCATCAAAGCTGTGTTGGTGACTTAACCCTTCCGTTATGCCTTCTCAAACCAGTTCCTTTGTTGCCACCCTGCGTATAATCTCACTTCTGCCTCTCTCTGCCCTTACCATTGCCTGTGCATTTCTGAGTAGCTCTGTGTACTTTATGTGATAACATGTATGTGTGGCTTTATCATATTTATATTCCACAGTAGATTGTCAAGGTCCTGGTCTTTCAGCGTTTATGGTCTTGGCATTTTAGAGCTAGAAAGTAAATTCCTAGCCAAGATTGTCCATTCTATTCTTGGGACATTCAAGGTTATTGCTACCAAATGGGTGGGGGCAAATAAATACCAAAACTGTGAATCTGGTATACTTTCCGTAGCAGATAGTAGATAAATAGACTAACCATTCCATCCAAATCTGCCATTTTTAAACTTGGCAGCTGATCCTGACCTTGGGATTGAACCTAATAATTAAATATGTTTAAATTTCAAAAAAAATTAATTAAACTTCTTAGAAGAAAACATGATAGTCACAAGTATACATCTGTTATGATACTGATTTGACATATTATAGCTGGGAAACTTAACACCTACTTAGTCTACAAATAGTTTTGGAATACTCTTTATCTGCCTAGCAGGGTTCTTCTAGGCTTTGAAGATACAAGAGCAAGCACCACAGACAAATTCTTTGTCCTCATGAAATTACCTTTCTATTAATGTTATAACCAAAATTAGAATTTTAAAACTAGAAAAATTTACTTAATTACAATAATAATTCTAAGAAAGTCAAGATGTTTTTCTGGTAAAGGTAGTCTAAGAGTAGTTTAGTTTCTGTTTAATATAGTTCTCACTTTCTGGAATAATCACCCACCAAATCCTTTACCTTTCTTCAGTTACATATACTTTGCTTACCTATAATTGAGTTCTTCACTTGAGAGAGAGAAGTATTCATACAATGAGTATGCCTCGTTGCCTTCCCAGTCTTTAAGGTGTATTTTAAGCACATAACGTTGTTGATTAGTTAGTTGGTAAACAAACTCATTTCCTAGCCAGTACTCTCCTGAAGGGTTACCAAATCCCTGTAATCCAAATTGTAAAATTCAGTTAATTTTTTTCTTTATGTATTTGAAACCAACAGTCTATCAGTTTAGCATGGAATCATTATCAAAGTTTTTAGCAGAAATAACTTCATGTGCTATAAAAGTTTGGGTCTTTCACAAAGAAAAATAGATTTTAAAAACGTCAGTTTTAAGAAACTAAGCTGTTACTGTAAGAAAATTAGTATAAAATAATGAGAAGTACTTGCGGAACTATCAAGTGGAAACCGCTACGTTTATAGTTGTGTGAAGCCCTATGAAATAGTTGGCTTACCAAAAAATGTTGAGCTTGCCTTTAAAACAAGCAGAGTTCTTGCTTGTCTTTGTTTTGAATATAGTTTGCATTACGTTGACATGACAATTCTTTAATAAAAAGACTGAAATACCAATTTAAAAGAACTCTTCCGTTAAAAAAGTTATATCAGAAGTAATAGTTTTGGATTTGTGGTTAAGGTTCTAAAGTTCTTGAAAATTAGTTTTCACAATGAAAATTATTATTTCCGGATGGTTTAAGGAAAAAGTCATACCACTTTATATTCTTTCCAAGTCCTCTGAAAATCAACACTGCCGTCTTCACGTCTCTGAATAACTGTCCATCCACCACCACCTGCTTCCATGTCACAGTAAGCCTGTCAATAGGAAGACCACAATTGCTTTACTGTGCGTGAAACATTGGGGACTTAGGTCTTCGCCTTAAGTAATAGGAAAAAAATGGATCGATGCTTAGAATGAGACTTGTGGTGATAGTGTTTTCTGGGATAAGGAACAGGGGGAATCTCTGGGGTCTTCTAAGAAACAGAAAACTTTAAATAAGTTGAAAACTATGAATTTAAAATGATGTTTAAAAAAATAAACAGTAACACAATATGTTATATGATGTGTTGATGAAAATATGGCTTTTTTGTCTACTTATTTTGTCTACTGGTGACATTGTCACCATTGTCAGGCTAAGACACCACTCCAGTAGCTGACCTAAATATTGCTGCTTCTTAAAGATTTATTGTGAATGTGATATCTTGGCATATTGGTCCCTAACCTCACATCTTCAACCAATAGAAAACCATGATTTTATCCTCATAGCCTCAAAAACTTTTCACAAATTGCCAGTCTCGGTCAAGCTCTACAGAGAGTTATGTAAACGGGATGCTTTTTCTTTCATCCAAGACTCCTTTTATGCTATGCTGTGAAGCGGTTTTGGATTCCTCTCTGTAGAATAAAAATCAGGTTCTCAGTTCATCCCTCAGTATGAGGAACTCGGGGCTCCAGTGTTCCCAGTGTGATATGTGTGAACTGAGCTTCTCCTGGCAGTGCTGCCCCACAGATCGTAAGTTCAAGTTTCTTTGCTTATTGCTCACTGCCCATGATGGTATTTCTCTTCCCAACTCATTTTATTTCTGTTTTTAAACTGGCTCAGTGGGTTTAAACTTTGTTCAGAACACAAAATTTTTCCTTGAGCTAGGAGTATTCATGCTCAATTTAAACTCAGCTGGGGTTTTATTATGAAATTTAAAACCCCTGAAAATAAGATTACATAAATAGTTTTAAATAATAAGATTATAGTAGAACCAAAAATTTTCCAGAAAGTAAGATAATTTCCCTACAGCATACAAGGTAGTAAATATTAAAGTTAAGGTTCAAAACCATTTATAAATATTCTTCCTTTATCTTTTTTGATGGTATTAACTTAAAGTTTTCCATAGGATTTTTGAGAATATTGGAGAGAATTTTGGCAGGGTAAGTTTAAATGTGAACTATTCTGTGTTTACAAGTTAGAAAACTAGAGATTAGGGCTAAAAGAGAACTAAGAGAGAAGCTAAATCTTGCTTTCATTTTACATATGAGGAAATAATGACCTAAACAAGCTAAGTGGCCTTCCTGATGTCTCATTGCTAATGAAGTAGAGAGTTGTACTAAAACCCAATCCTGCTTTCCAGTACACTTCTCTCTACCACTACTCCTATTCTCTCTCCATAAAGGCCACTTTATCTATTTATTACTTTCCCCTATGATCCTTATGTTTGGAAAGATAGGTTCTATTTTTTGTTAAATGTTTCTTAAGTAATAATAAAATGGTTTCCCCGTTTAAATTTTTTTTTTTCTTTTTTTGCTTTTCCCCATTTTAAATTAATTGGACATATACAATTGATCTGCTTAAAGTAACCCCTTATTGGTCAGAATCACCCTCCTATTAAGTGATATATAGGATTTGAACAAGATCGCCCTAATTCCCAGCTGTGTAATGTTTTTCTACTACTTCATGCTGCCAAAAACAAAGAAACTTGACCCTTTTGTTACTAGGCCAAAAATCCCTCAGTACAGCTCCAAGTTGGATAGCAGTTCATGAATAATACTGCCTCTTATTTGCCTGTGGCCCACAAACTGCTCAATGTTTTTCATTTCTATCAATGTCTTTTTTTTTTTTTTTTTTTAATCTATTTTGTAAACTAGATGAATAGGTTACATTGGTTTGGGAAGGATTCAGGAGTGTAAATGGGAGTTAATTCTCCTGTACCCTACAGGGGCATACTGGTAAGTTTCTTAGTGAGCTTATCCCTGTTCCAATAATATTTGACTCTTCAGTGTCAAAATTGCAGTTATGAAGTTACTGATATTTAAATGCATATTCTTTCTTGTCTAGATAAACAAGCTAATTTTGTTATGGAATTCGGAGTCAAGATTCTCAAGTGACTGAGAGTTTTGCTTTCTTGACTGTCAGTGCATAAATAATTTGAGCCATCCCTATTCTCTTTGACTCCATTATTGACATGATAGGCTCATTGGAACATTTTCTTAGTACTTTATCCAGATTTTTAAAAAGAAAAAATAGAGGATTTATAAAAACTAAAGTGCTATGGTTAATTGGGTTGTAAAACTTTCAGAGAAATATAGTTTTCAAATATAGTTATCTACATAACCACGAGGTACTGAATGAAAATAATGAAATAGATTATATCAGGATCAGAAAAGCAGAAGTCCTCCAATAATGCCAAAGACATCAACCTCTCCAAGTACAACAAACCCGACGGCAATTGATACTTTTAAAGATTAGCACATTTGTTGCATGGATCAGAAACCTGATATCTTTCTATAAAACTTGATGTTTTTCAGCAAATAATGCTTGATTTAAATGTTATGCTTCAGTTCCATGACCATGGTAAAGTGATTAAATAGAAAACAAATAGATAAACATTAAGAATCCATCTGTTAAATGTAGGGAAGGAAACTAGTATGTCTCTAACTAGCAAAAGCACACTCTAATGCTTGTAATAAATGCCATCTTTCAGTGACTATCTTATACAAAAACCTAATGAACTTTTAAAAATAAAGTTGAAATATTTAGGCCTTTTGGGAAAAGATCTGCCTACAGATAAACTGAACATTCTTTTTTTGAATTCGATGAAACAGGACAAAATCAAGTACCTTGACATGAAGAGAAGCTGTCTGGTAGTCTTTGAAAGCAGTCAAAACGATAGTGACCATGTTTCCTGGCTGCCTGGTAAATGCCAGGTCCTGTGCTGGCTGCCATGTGCTCATGATCATAACCACAGAAGAGCACTTTAAGGCTTGGGTTCTGACCTTCCTGCTACAGATTGGAAAACTGAAGGCTCAAAAAGGTAAAATCACAGACTGGCCAAGCTAGAATTTAAACTCCAGTCTATCTTATTTTTCTACCCTAGATCAGATTGTGAATTATGGAGTCTGGAAGGGAATTTAGAGGTAACTTAATCTAGACCACTTATTTTAGAGATAAGAAAATTGAGGTTTTGAAAGATTATTGTTCCTTTTTGTGTAAATGAGTAATTTTTATTACAAATGTTTAAAAGGAATATAAATCCTAATGTTTCAAACCATGGCTTGAAACTCATATAATCCCATCTTTCTGAAGAACATTTCAGTTAAGCCCTTGGGGTGGGAACATTGCACTGACTGAGAAAAGCTTTTCTACAGTAGTATGAAGGAAGTAGTGATTGTTTTTCTGGATTTGCATTGGTAGCATTCACATTTTACTAATTTTCTCTATCATTCTCCCCTTTTCACTAGGCCAAGAGACAAATAAAAGAATAGTAATGAAAACTAGTTATCAGTAGGATTGTAAAGTTTAGCACATAGCCTATTGATTGCTTTTTTGTCTGCAATGGACTCTATTTTTTTCCTCCCCATAATAGGTGCTAGTGATATCAACTGATTTTCAAGGTTGATTTAAAACAGCATGTATGAATTAGAAAGATTTATTTGGAAAGCATCATCTTTAATAGCACAATATTTTTCTTTCAAATTCCTAAAGTATATATTACTCTTTGAGTTTATTGTTTATGGTAATATGGCTTATGCTACAAGTTTAGTGCTTGTATTTTTCAACTGTTTTTCCTTGCTACCAGGTTAACTATTGAGGATAATACTGAGTTCAAAGACGTAATAATTCTAAGAGCCTTCAAAATTTCCATTTTGATGGAAATTCCATTTCTTTGGGTTTTTACTTTGATGCAATATATAGCTGCTTATTTAGATGCAGACATATTTATAAATACTTAATGTATACAGTCATCCAATCTTTATGCACGTCATACTGATTTTTGTGTTATATTATTTTACCTTATCAAACTTCTAGAAAGAAGCCACATTGAAATTTTCTCTAGGAAAGTGATTCCTCCCCCACCCCATCCAGAGCTTTGTGTCTCACAAAAGCAACTTCAGGAGAAGTGTTCCCTGAGAAATCTAGAATAATTAAGAATAATTGAGTTAAGCTACCTTCTAGTTTCTCATGATAACTTCTGGTTGTTCCACTATACATGCAGTAATTGAATACATGCCTTGAAGTAAACCCCATGTACTTGAGAAGAAAATGCATTGTCCTCTTCAATGATATGTTCTAAGCCTTTCCTTAGATGAGGTAGGGAATAGCCTTAGATGAGGTGAGAGTAGCCTGCCCCAGCGGCTCTCGTGATGTGGCCTGCGGGCTCCTGGCAGTGCCTGAGACCCACTGACAAGTCCCCAAGGTCAAGACTGTGTTCATAATAATACGGAAATGTTAGTTGCTTTTAGCTCTGTATTCATATTTGCAATGATGGCACAAAAGCAATCATGGGTAGACCTGCTACAGCCTTCACAAGTCATGGCAGTGGCATCACATTGTACTAATAGTCACTGTATTCTTCTTCACAGTCATGCAAGGAGAGTACATTCCTTGTGGAAAATAGGATAGCTATTTCCACTTCATTAACATACAGCAGCCATATTCACACTCTTCACAAGTGCTTTATCTGAGGTAGACACTTAGCCAACGTTTGTTGCTTTGTATTGAGTAAAGTTGGGGAAGATCCATGATCTGTGAGATACACTCAGTTCCTTTGCTTCTAAAATGGACTACTTTACTTAAAGTCAAGGAGTTAAAAATGGGGCTAATGCCTTACCTTTATCTCTTCTGTAGAATTAGGAAATGTTAATGTGTAGATGCCATTAGTTGTAAGTCCTGATTTGAATGCTTCAGCACAGTCTCTGAAAATGATTTGTTCTTCTTTAGCAACAAAGGAGTTCTTCTTAGCTGCTTTAAAATATAATAAAGCATTTAAATGGAGTTCATGAAAAGATAAATATTTATTGATTTAGCCTCCTTTTATTACATGTGAGTTCTTATAATAAGCAAAAGGATGTGTCTGTTTTTTAGCCTTTCCATAAGCTTACTCTTTCAGCTTGTTTTCCTGTTAAATTATTAAAGACAATAATTACAAAAAGACGAAAAATATTATCAACTAAATATAATCCAAGTATTTCACAATCAGCTATGAGAAACTATTACTTTTTAAAAAAATCTTTTATCTTGAATAGAATCAAATAAACTTATTACTGAAGAAGAAGGAAAAAAGAATGTACCTCAAAAGAGTGTACTTTTAAAATGGCTCCCTTGCAGTCCTTTAGGCCAGTGCATACCTGGGCTTTAGTACGTATTTTTCTCCTTTCTTTTTATATATCTGAAGCCAAGTCTTTCCTTTTCTTTAGAATTTTGGGTGAAGACATTCAGTATTCTTTGGATTTTTAACAACTGTACTATGATAGTTTGTGTTGAAGAGGAATATGATGTTTACTTATCTGTGTCTTTGAAATTCTTCCTTTAAGTCTAAAAAATTCTGGGGCTCTGAACTTCCTTCAAAGGTTTATTCTGCTCTCAGCACTTAGATTTCCTATATTTTTTGCCACATTAAAAAAAATGTGTGTATTCTTGGAACTATCTATTTATATTTTGTGTTAGAGACCTGCCAAAGCATTGGTTTCTACAGACTAGTTGGTATGGGTAAGTGCCAAAGGTAGAGGTCACATCTTCACTTAAGCTAGAGGCACATGGGGAAAGAGGAAAGCCTATTCTGCTGCTCTTTTTCATGTGCTTGTTTTCTTGCCAGGAATGAGCCACATCTCTCTACTTCAGTTCTTCAAAGTGGGAACCTCACTGTATCTTGCTCCCACCAGACAACATCAGATAATTGCTTTTCCCTTTTCTATGAATGTGTAAAAAGTGATTTTTCTAAATTTCAAGAGAATGAAACCCTAGTTAGAAGGCATATCGTGCAAACTGGCAACTTGCTGTCAAAATGCCACTTATCATCAAGATTTTGCTACTATTTTTGTTTGTTTAATTGTTTTAGTAGAAATTCATGTTTCTATTAAAATTTAGAAATTAAAAAGCTGAGGTAAGTGCATGACTCAAGAAAAATGTGAGGACATATTTCTCATTGAATTGAAGAATATTTCTACATGATTAATATGCAAAGTTTGTCTTATGTCAAAATAATACAACTTGAAATGAACCATAGTAAGAACTAGACTCAATTTAAGGAAAAAAAAAGAATAAAAATTTGTCTCTGATTCATGACTGAAAATACATCTCATCTTACCTCTAACATCTCAGAGAATTTGAAAGGTGAAACAGTAATAAAAAAAGCAAGATACATTTAAAGAATTGACGAAAGATGGGAACTGACATTTGGTAAGTGTCAGCTTTTATGCCAGTCACTGCAAGTCTTACCTCATTTAATATTCAAAATAATCCTATAGGTCCAGTATTTTTTTCCCATAAAAAAAAATAAACTAAGATCCAGTATTCTTTGGTAAATTGCCCAGCCTCATACTTCTAGTAAATGATGGAGCTAACTCAAAGTAGGCTCTTTTCTGTCGATGAATCAAAAATAGATTTGAGGTGTTTTGCACAAAATAATTAACTAGTATGAATAAATGTGAACTAATATAAATAAACAAATATAAATAAATAAGTTCGCTTTTTTTTTGTTTTGAAAATGCAATGCTGGATTTACTGTTTCAGAGATGTTAGATAGGACTCGTTCAGATGATGGCTGGATTCCACTGGCACTGAGTCATGGCTGAGGTTGGAGTGGATCACCAAAGCTGAGGGACAGGGAAATTACTGTCTAAGAGATCCATTCTCAAACCCACTGTGCGAAATAGTCACATGGGGTCCCTGGTAAAATCCAGACCCATGGGCCCCACCTTATGCTGACTGCACCAGAATCTGGAGGTCGAGCCCAAGAACCTGCACTCCCCTCCTCCCCCCTCCCCCAATTTACAAACGCCATATACCCACCAAGCAAC
>PVKH010003101.1:0-25608 GCA_004027955.1 Chaetophractus vellerosus | reverse complement strand
CGCCCCCCTGAATGTCACCCAACCCTCACCCCCAAGCTGCGACACCTCCCCTCCACACTGCGACAAGAGCACTCCCACCTCTTCGGTCACAACCCCTCACCCACACGTCCCAAGCGTTCATCCGGTCCCCCCTCCACCCCCCCCAAAGCATTCTGGGCTCTCCAACCTGTCTCTCCCAGTCCTCCCAGCCAACAACCCTGCACCACAAAATCCAACAGTATCACCACCCACCTGTCCCATTCCCCCAACACACAACCACACTCTGTCACCTCCCCACAGATTACGTCCCTATGGATGATGTCTCACTACTTTCTCTTCTCTTTCTCTTTCTTGTAAACCTATCTTTCAGACCCTAGTTCTCAGGGACTGTTCAATTTCTTTTATTCATATCAGTGAGGTCATCTACACCTCATCCTTCAATGCCTGGCTTGCTTCACTCAACATAAGGTCTTCAAGATTCATCCATGTTATCCGTGTGTTAGCACTTTATTCCTTCTTACTGCTGAGTAGTATTCCATTATATGTATGTACCACATTTTGTTTACCCATTCATCTGTTGTTGGGCACCTGGGTTGATTCCAACTTTTGGCAATTGCGAACAGTGCTGCTATGAACATTGGTGTACATATATCTGTTCGTGTCTTTGCTTTCAATTCTTCTGGGTATATACCCAGCAGTGGAATCACTGGATCATATGGAAGATCTATATTTAGTTTTTTGAGGAACCGCCATACTGTCCTCCACAGTGGCTGGACCAATCCACAATCCCACCAGCAGTGGATGAGAGTTCCCGTTCCTCCACATCCTCTCCAACATTTATAGTCTGCAGTTTTTTTTAAGAGCCACCATTCTAATGGGTGTAAGATGGTATCTCATTGTAGTTTTGATTTGCATTTCTCTAATAGCTAGAGATGTCGAGCATTTTTTCATGTGCTTTTTACCCATTTGTATTTCTTCCTTGGAGAACTGTCTTTTCAGGTCACTTTTCATTTTTTAAATGGGTTGTTAGTCTTTTTATTTTCGAGGTGTAGGATCTCTTTATATATGCAAGATATGAGGCTCCTATCAGATATATGGTTGCCAAATATTTTCTCCCATTGGGTAGGCTGCCTTTTTATTTTCTTGATAACATCCTTTGAGGTGCAAAAGGTTTTAATTTTGAGGAGATCCTATTTATCTAGTTTTCCTTTTGCTGCTCTTACTTTGGGTGTGAAGTCCATGAAACCATTTCTGATTACAGGGTCCTGTAGATGCTTCCCTACATTATCCTACAAGGTTTTTATGGTCTTGGCTCTTATATTTAGATCTTTGATCCACCTTGAGTTAATTTTTGTATAGTGTGTGAGATGGTGTTCTCTCATTCTCTTGTATATGGCTATCCAGTTCTCCATGCACCACTTGTTGAAGAAGCTATTCTCTCCCCACTGAGTGGGCTTGGTGGCTTTGTCAAATATCAGGTGACTGTATATGCGAGGATCTATATCAGAACTCTCAACTCGGTTCCACTGGTCAATGTGTCTATCCTTAATTACACTTTTGGCAGTATGGAAAAAGTTGGGGACAAAACTTAATTGGTGAGTACATAATTATAATAATAGCAAGCATTTGTTGACTGTCGACTGTGTCAAATATTTTTATCCGTTTAATCATTTCATTCTCATGATAACCTTATGAGTTAAGAATAATAATAATTATTTCACATTTGAGAGAACTAAAACCTAGAGAAATTGAGTAACTTGCCCAAAGTAGCATAGCCAATTGGGAGCAATTAGGAGGCTATTGTAGCAATTCAAAGCAAGGAATGATAAGGACCTGAACTGAGTTAGTGAGACAGAACCAATAAAGCTTAAAGAATGATTATAACTAGAAGATGGAAGGGAGAAGAATCAAGAATAATACCTGGCTTTCTGGATCAGAAAGTGGATCAACTCTTATTCAATAGAAGGAACAGTTTTGATGATGGAAGCATTAGGAGGCATTTGATGAGTTAGGTTGTTGCGATGGCACATTTTAATTGCCTGTAGGACTTGTCAGCAGGTCTCTTGTTTTATTCTTATCTCTTCTCCATGCAAAATTCACTGCCATTGCCTACAAGACCCTAGCCCTTTTAGGTCAGTACTTACTATTCTTTTCCTTACTTAAATACACGTTAGCCATACCGAGCTTCTGCTTTTCCTGAGTGCCAGGTTCCTTCCTCCCTTGGGCTCCTTGAACTGGCTGATTCCACTGACTAGAATGTTCTTTGTCAAAACCTTTTCAGCATTTTCCTTTCTTGTCACTCACTCCTGGGTAGATTGTCACCTCAGAGGCTTTTCCTGAGCACCCTTCTTCCACCCCATCCCACCAGTCCCCCGCTGCCCATCCCCAGACACCTTTGATTGCAGTTATCTCTACTCAAAATTGTGGTCATTTATTAGTTAGTTGTTTATTGCTGTTTACCTCTTGTAGATTATAAACTCTATGAGAACAGGGAACTTGTTTGTCTTATTCACCATCTATACATAAGGACAATATCTCACATAGAAAACCTCAGTAAGTATGTGTTGGAAGATTAGAAAGTCCTACATGTGAACCAAGGGTGACCTATTAAACCATGTATCAAAACTTATTTAAGTCCTAGGTTACTTTCAGCAAACCATAAAAATGTGACTTAAAGCATTTATCTTATGCAGATTCATAATGAATAAAGCTTAAACTTCCACACAATGATCCCATAATGAAAATTATAGTTTTCTTTAATCTTGTCATGTCCTCAGTGGCAGATTTTAGAAAAGGAAGATTCTTCCTTAAATGTTTTGTTTTGAAATAATTTAAAACTTACAGGACAGTTGCAAAAATAATCCAAACTTATACAGAACTCCAACAGAACTCCCCTATACCCAGATCCACCAGTTTTAACATTTGCCGTATTCATTGTATCATTCTATCTTATCTGGCCATCTGTCAGTCCCTCTAACTACCTGTTTTCTAAACATTTGAGAGTCGGTTGAATATATCATGCTCCTTAAACACATAATACTTCCATGTTCATTTCCTAAGAACAAAGATATTCTCTTATCTCACCATCTTAGGTACAATTATCTTGTTCAAGAATTTTAACATTGATATGAAGTTTTCAGTCTAGATTCTAATTTTTTCATATATCCCGATAATGTCCTTTTGGGCCTTTTCTCCTCCATTATTAAATCCAGTCCAGGATATTTATTGCATTTAATTGTCATTGTCTCTTTAGTTGTTTTTTTGTTTGTTTGTTTGTTTGTTTTACCATTCAGTGGGATTAATTGCATTCACAATATTATGCTATCCTTACCACCATCCATTGCCAGAACTTTCCCATCACCCTAAACAGAATCCCTAAGCTCCCCATGCATTAATTTTCCATTTCTTTTCTCTTCTAACCCTGGTAACCTGTACTCTATTTTATGCCTCTATGCCTTTGTATATTCTAGCTATTTCATTTAAGTGGAATTATGCAATATCTGTCCCTTTGTGTCTGGCTTTTTCCCCTCAACTTGATATCTTCCAGGTTCATCTGTGTAATGGCATTTTATCAGGCCTTCATTCCTTTTTATGGCTGAATAATTGTCTGTTGAATGTCTATACCGCACTTTGTTTATCCATTCCTCTGCTGATGGACATTTGGGTTGCTTTCACCTTATGGCTGTTTGGAATACTCTTGCTATGAACGTTGGTATCTGTCCAGGTCTCTGCTTTCAGTTCTTTTGGATTTATACCTTGAAGTGGGATTGTCAGATCATAGAGTAACTTTCTTCTTCAGAATTGCCAAACTTTTTTCCACAATGGCTGCACTATTATACATACCCACCAAAAATTATGAGGGGTTTTAAGAAATAGAAGATTTTGATTCCTTTTTTTTTTCCTAACCTGAGGAAAAATTCATCTTTAATAATTGGAAATTTCTAAACTTTGTCTTAAAGGCTCAATCTCAAGATATAGTTCCAACGATAGGATTCAGCGTAGAAAAATTCAAATCATCCAGGTAATACATTTTATTTATACTTGTGAATAAGAAGCTGTGGGGGAAAAATGACAAAATGACTGTATTAGATACAACTGGTCATTCATTCTGTTAGAAAAAGTGATTTGTTGTTTCAGAATCACGTGGGCTTTAAAATGTTTATACCACCACCTCTGGATTATTTTTCTGAATTTAGGGTTTAGACAAACTCTGATAACCTCACTAGCAAAAACAACATTTTTTATATGTTATTCATTGCAAAATAATATTTATATTCATTAGATTAATGTTTATGGAGGTTTTTACCTCAAAGTTGGCATAAGTAGAAATATTGTATATAGGAGTAATTTCTTTGATTGGAAACTAAAATTTTAAGTCAAAGTTATACTTTAAATTAGTAGCTTATAATTTAGTTCTTTTTTTCCTTTTTTCTTTTTTCTTTTGGTAGTTTGTCTTTTACAGTGTTTGACATGTCAGGTCAAGGAAGATACAGAAATCTCTGGGAACACTATTATAAGTAAGTATATTTGCGAATGTCAATTAACTAGATGGTTTTATTTTAATAGTAAATAATACCAGAAATCCAAACTATTTCATGGCTTATAACATAGGCTAGGTTGTAATGTTGATTTTTTATGTAATTTAAATACCTTTCCTAATTGAAAAAAGTAAAAGTACAGTCATGCTTGAGGTTGTTTTTCAAATACTTCAGGGAGGAGGGAAGATGGCGTCGACGGTTCAGGTTCTTTATGATTTGGGGCCTTTGCATGTGCTGGTCTCTGTTTTTAATGTCCTGTTCTATCCTCTTTCTCTCTAGTTTAAGGTTAATATAATTAACCTTTAAGAACAAGCTCAAAGGTCACATTCCCTGTTAAGGTTCACTGTTTCACAATTATTCTGTCCCCAGTGTCACACAGTACTTTGGCCATTTACATACTTATCAGTCTTAAAGTCATGTATCAGAGCTGCCTCCCTAATGAGACTGTGAACTCCTAAAAACAGGAGTTATTTCTTTCGCAAGTTATATCTTAAAAGCCCAGCACAGGGAGTGGGTGTAGCTCAGTGATTGAGCACCTGCTTCCCATGTACAAGGTCCCAAGTTCAATTCCCGGTACCTCGTTTAAAAAAAAAAAAAAAAGGCCTAGCATGATACTAGACATATAGCTCAGTAAATATTTATTGAATAAATTATCTAAAATAATAGTACTGTCTAAAATTTGATCCATTTATTCTATGAACAATTTCTAAACAAGACTTTTCTAGCATACGTAAAATCAAGTGCTCACTAATCACTTCAGATTCTAGGAAAAAGATTAACGGCTGACAAGTTACTAAGATCCAGATGTGTTACACCTTCTCAAGATTTTGGTACGATGTTAAATTGAACTTATTAACTTCTAATATTGTTACGACGCCTTCATTTAAGAGCAATGTAACTCATTTTTGGATTCTGAAACTTAAAAACAGTATTTCTTAGCTAAACTCCCTTTTGTTAATATGAACTTTTGTTTTGAAATAACACATCACTTCCAGATCAGATTTAAACTTTTAACTCTTTCCTGCTAATAAATGTGGGAAAAAAACACTGTACTCTTCTGATATAGCCATAGATTTATTCCAGATATTCTTTTCAGTGAGGACTTCAATTGAAGACCTATTAAATCATATAGCTCCAAAGGACCTCAGAGGTGAGAGAGAAAGGACAATGTTACGGATTTGAGGGTCAAGTTAAAAAACGGAAAGTGATATGTTTGTAGTATTCTGTATTAAATTCCCTTGAGAAATGTGGGATTTTTTTTTTTTTTTTAGGAAAACGTGGGTTTTCAAATACAGGATTTTGATTCCTTCTCCAATTAGTTGGTGAACAATTGCTTTATTGTAAAAGAATGTATTTACTTTACTCTTTAAAAACTGCACTTGTTTTAATTACTTTACAGAGGATGGAAGTACTTAGAAAATAGTACTTGGAAAAAAGAAACTTTTTTTTCTGATTTTAGCCCCTTTTTCTTCAAATTATTTTTGGAAGAAATTAATGAGTTCAGGATTATTCAGGATTATTAAATTGTAGACTGATGAATATGCTTACTATTGAGAAATTTACAATAATAGTAAATTTCCTCTATATACATATTTTTCTGTTTATGAGAGAACAAGTGCATTTTTATCTATTAGACTAGAAGGGACTAAAAAATTAATAAAGGCTACTATTGACAAAATGAGCCACTCTTATAAATGGTTATGTAATATCATTTTGAGGGTAATTTATCAATATCTGTTAAAGTGAAAAATGGTCAACATTTTTTTTTTAGAAATGTATCCTGTGACTAAGACTAGTGAGCCAAGAATGTGCATTGAGCATTGTATTTATAATTACATTTTTTCATATCTCAATTATATAAAGGGAATTAATATTTTTAATATACATAAGTCCTTAGCATATATATATAGAGAGAAAATAATTTAGATGAATATGCACCTAATCATTAAAGACATTTGTAGTTTTTTAGAATAATGGGATTATAAGAGAATTTCACTTTCTAAGTTATGTTCCTATAATGTTAAATATTGTATAATTCTTGTGTATTACTCTCAATAACAAAACAATAATAAAGTGCCAAATATAGGGAATGCACGTTTTTTAATGTTTGGAAAATGTAACAAAGAATATAGAAAAAATTTTTCCCATAAAATGCCCTGCTCATAAACTCACCATTGTTAATCTTTTTGGTATCTGTCTTTTTTGCAAAGTTGTGATATATACTTTATAAAATTAATGAGGAAGGAGCCACATAAATTATGTATCACGTAATTTTGGAGGCTGCTTTTTTCACTTAACATTCTATGACATGGGCAAATCATTTCGTATTCATTTGATTACTAATGATATTTAACTTTAAAATCTTAATTTATTGCTGGAATAAGTGATTCACCAAAAAAAGTTACAGATGTCCAATAAATAAATGAAAAGATACTGAACCTGTAAAGCAATTAATGAAATGAAAATCGAAATAATATGCTGTTAAATTGTCAAAGATTGAAAAGAATGATAATAGCCTATGCTGGTAATGTGTTGAGAAAACCGGTGCTGGTAGTAGTGCAAATTCATACAACATTTCTGGAGAGCAATTTGGAAATATTTATATAAAATTTTATGTTTTCCAAGAAAGTTTACTCTTAAAAATAAATCTTAAAACATCAAAAAAAATTTAATTTATGTAGGAGAATGTTTATTCCAAGGTTACCCATAATAATGAAAATTGGAAGTAACCTAAAAGTCCAACAGTAGAGGTCTGACACAAAGTTTGATGCCGTATCCATACAATGGAATACTTTATAACAATTAAAAGTGCAGAGCAATCAATTTCCAAAGAGCTGGTATGATGCATTAGCAAATCTTTAAATCAACTCAGTAGCTGCTGCTAATATTTAAAAAAATAAAACAACCTATTAGTAAATATTGTTTCAGGAGACTTATTTCAAATATATTTATGTATATTTCTCTATTGCATCTCAAAATTAAAATGTATTTCTCACTAAGGGTTACAGTAAAAAATATTTGAGCAACACTGATAGAGAACATTAGTGTTTCATATAAAGGTAGTTCAAACTATAGTGCTAAAAAAAAAATCAAGGAAGTACACATATCTGTCATAAAGTCAGCTTAAAAAAACAACAGGATTCCATTTTAAGTGCAGATGTACATATTCATATATATACACAAAGAAAAGTGTCCATATTGATATATATTAAAATATTAATGATTCTATCTGTATAATAGGGTTATGGTTTTTTAATTCTTTTTTCATATACTAATTTTTTAACAAAAAATAAATTACTTGTAATTAAAAAATTTATGTAGCAAGTCATTAAATTCATCTTATCATTTAAGTAAAAAGATATTATTTTACATGAAATATGGCTAATTGTTAATATATTAATCACTCATAAATTTATAAGAAAGAACACTAAAACCTCTAATGATAAATGGACATAGGCCATGAAAAGAGAGTGTACACATTAAGAAATGCAAATGGATAGTAAACAGAGAAAAATTTATAAGTGTAGCTTTGATTTTTCTCTTTCTTGGTATTATACAGAGAAGGACAAGCCATAATTTTTGTCATTGATAGTAGTGATAGATTAAGAATGGTTGTGGCCAAAGAAGAACTTCATACTCTTCTGAACCATCCAGGTATGTGTGTGTGTCTCAGTCTGTGGGTTTCTGTGCTTTTGTGTCTGTATTTTGGTGTAATCTTTTGTTCTTTGGTGTTGGTGAAAAGTGTTGCTAATGCTAATTTTAAAACATATCCATTATAAAGAATTCATGATATCTTTACCTACATCCCCATATTTTTTAAATTTCGAAGCTTTTCCCAATGTTTTCTGGATTCTTGATCTTTTTTTCTGAAAAATAAAAATGTCCTTTTTTTCCTGATTTACATGATTAATATGTGCTAATAAAAAAAAATACAGACAGAAAAAGAACAAGGATGAAAGTAAAAATTCCTTTCAACACCCATTAAATTTTTGGTTAGTACCTTTTTATGCATTTATGTGCATATTTGTGGTATATGTGTATGTGTGTAATCATAGCATTTCTTACATATTTTTATTGTGGGATTCTCTTCAAACAGATTTTTTTCTGTTTTTAATCTGTTAGTTTGCTGGCTTCTGTGACAACTACCACACAGTAGGTTTGCTTAAACAACAGAAATGTATTGTCTTATGCTTTCAGAGGCTGGACGCCTTATTTCCTCCCTGGTTCAGTAGCCTTCATGTGCAGGTTTGCTGCAATCCTTGGGGTTCCTTGGCTTGAATCCCTATCTCATGTCACATAGCTATATCTTTTCCTTTCTACTTTCCATGATTTCCCAGTTTTCTTTATAAGGCCTCTAGTAATCCAGATTGAGACCCACACTCATTCAGTTGGACTACACCTTGACTGAAAATACTATCTTCAAGAGGACCCTATTTACAATGCATTAATAACCACAGAAATGCAGATTAAGATTAAGAACATGTCTGTGCTAGCGTGCAGAATTGAATCTACCGCATTCCCAAACTGACGTGCCTGACCCCACTTCCCAAGATACCAGTATTAACAACTAGGTATTTTTTTCTTTCATATTTTTCAGATAGTCCATATTATTTGTAGAATATATATGCACATACATATATAGACACAAAAGATATATATATAATATATGACTTATATTATTGATTTATTAATAAATCATTAATTATTTAATAAATAATATCTATAGGGACTGCCAGTATTTGCCAAAATGGGATCATATTCTGTACACTCTTCTGCATCTTCCTGTTCTCAAATAACATTACATAATGGAAATCTTCTACATCTGTTAGCATGGATGTAATTATTTTTTAATAGTGGCTAATATGCTGCACTATGAGTGTTCCACAGTTTATTTAACCATTCATCTATTGAGGGGTATTGTTTTTTTTTCAACCTACAAAAATGCTTCAGCAAGTACTATGGAACTCTTCTATACTTTTTCATGTTAAAATGGTTTTAAGTAAACTTGGTGCTGGGGCTTTTAGGAAAGGCTGGAGGCTTAAGAAGAAAAAAAAGGTGTAGCTTTGTTAGGAATGGAATGGAAGTGATGTGGGCTTTTTTAATAATTCTTGCTGCTTAAGCATAGTATCTTTGATTTTTTTTATCAGATAACAGTAAGCTTACTCAAATATTTGAGAAGAAATTATCCTGCCTATACCTGTGTGTGTCTTTTTTTCCTAAACAAATCAGTTTTATTGATACATATTAATAAAGTATACAGTTCTTCCGAAGTGTACAATCAGTGGTATTTGGTATAATCACATAGTTGTGCATTCATCACTTCAATCATTATTAGAGCATTTTCATTATTTCAATAATAATAATGAACAAAAAACAGACCAACAAACAAAAAAATTCCTCACCTCTCAATCTCTCTATGCTTACCCCACTGTACATAGCTTCTGTTTCTGGCTCTTCTATCCAAAGTGTATAATCATTGGATTTTAGTATCATCTCAAAAACTTTAGAAGAATTTCATTACTCCAAAAAGAAAGACTCCACACCCCTTAGCATTCCTTCCTCAGACCTGCATAACCACTAATCTCATTTCATCTTTATAAATTGATTTATAAAATGTATAATACTCTATATCTGGTCTCCTTCACTTAGTGTAATGTTGTTTTGCATGTGGTTTTTTTTGCCTGATATTAACATTTTGTAGTATTAACTTATATTTATTCAGCTTCAAAGAAAAATGCTCTTATATATGCAATTCTACCCATATTCATATTTCACATAAAATATATTTAGTTCATAATCGCACAATCATCCAGGATTTGTCCTTTTGTGTCTGGCTTGCTTCACTCAACATAATGTCCTCCAGGTTCCTCCATGTTGTCATATGCTTCACGACATCATTTCGTCTTACCACTGCGTAATATTCCATTGTGTGTATACTCCACAATTTGTTTATCCATTCATCGGTTGATGGACACCTGGGTTGCTTCCAACTTTTGACAATCATGAATAATGCCGCTATGAATATCAGTGTGCAGATGTCTATTCATGTCACTGCTTTCAGTTCTTCTGGGTATATATCTAGCAATGGTTTTGCCAGTTCTCAGGACAAGTCTATTTTCAACTTCCTTAGGAACTGCCAAACAGTCCTCCACAGTGATTGTACATTCTGCATTCCCCCCTACAGTGAATAAGCATTCCTATCTCTCCACATCCTTTCCACCATTTACAGTTTTCTGACTTTTTAATAGCAGCTAGTCTAATAGGTGTAAAATGATATCTCATTGTAGTTTTGATTTGCATTTCCCTAATCACTAGTGATGGTGAACATTTTTTCATGTGTTTCTTCACCATTTGTATTTCTTTGGACAGTTGTCTTTTCAAGTCTTTTGCCCATTTTTAAATCAGTTACTTTTTTTTATTGTTGATCTCCTTATATATCATGGATATTAAACCCTTATGAGGTGTGTGTTTGCCAAATATTTCCTCCCGTTGAGTCAGCTGCCTTTTCACCCTTTTGACAAAGTCCTTTGAGGTGCAAAAGTGTTGAATTTTGAGGATGTCCTATTTATCTATTTTTTCATTTGTTGCTCATACTTTGGGCGTAAGGTTTAAGAAACTATAACTTACCACAAGATCTTGAAGATGTTATCCTACATTTTCTTCTAGGAGTTTTATGGTGGTGGTTTTTATATTTAGGTCCTGATCCATTTTGAGTTAATTTTTTTATAAGGTGTGAGATAGGGGTCTTCTTTCTTTTGGATTTGGCTATCCAGTTCTCCCAGCACCATTTGTTAAATAGACTGTTCTGGCCCAGCTGGGTGGGCTTAACAGCCTTGTCAAAAAATCACTTGACTGTAGATTTGAGGGTCTATTTCTGAGTTCTCGATTTAGTTCCATTGGTCTGTCTGTCTGTCCTTATGCCAGTACCCTGCTGTTTTTACCACTGTAGCTAAGTAATATGCTTTAATGTCATTATTCTTTTTTAAAACATTTTTGGCTATTTGGGGCCCCTTACCCTTACAAATAAATTTGTTTATTGGCTTTTCAATTTCTGCAAAAAAGGCTGTTAGGATTTTTATTAGAATTGCATTGAATCTGTAAATCAGTTTGGGTAGAATTGACATCTTAACGATATTCAGCCTTCCAGTCCATGAACACGGAATGTTCTTCCATTTATTTAAGTCTTCTTTGGTTTCTTTTAGCAGTATTTTGTAGTTTTCTGAATACAGGTCCTTTATGTCCTTGGTTAAGTTTATTCATAAATATTTGATTGTTTTAGTCGCTATTATAAATGGAATTTTTTTTCTGATTTCCTCCTCAGATTACACATCGGTAGTGTATAGAAACGCTATTGATTTTTGCATATTAATCTTGTATAGTGCCAATTTGCTGAACTTGTCTGTTAATTCAGCAGAATTAACTTTGTTGTGGATTTTCAGGATTTTCTAGATATAGGATCATAACGAGTAAAGAGTGAAAGTTTTACTTCTTCCTTTCCTATCTGGGTGCCTTTTATTTCTTTGTCTAGCTTAATTGATTTGCTAGAACTTCTAGCACAATATTGAATAATAATGGTGACAGTGGGCACCCTTGTCTTGTTCCTGATCTCAGTGGGAATGTTATCAGTATTTCACCATCAAGTACAATGTAGCTGTAGGTTTTTCATATATGTACTTCACCATATTGAGAAAGCTTCCTTCAATTCCTATCTTTTGAAGAGTTTTTATCAAGAAAGTGTGCTGTATTTTGGCAAATGTCTTTTCTGCATCAGTCGAGAGGATCATGTGATTTTTCTTCTTCAGTTTATTCATGTGGTTTATTACAATAATTGATTTTCTTGTGGTGAGCCACCCTTGCATACCTGGGATAAAATCCAGTTGATCGTGGTGTATAATTCTTTTAATGTGCTTTTGGATTCTGTTTGCAAGTATTTTGTTGAGCATTTTTGCATCTATATTCATTAGAGATATCGGTCTGTAATTTTCTTTTTTCATAGTATCTTTATCTGGTTTTGGTATTAGATAGTTTTGCTGGATACAGAATTCTTGGCTGGCAGTTTTTCTCTTTCAGTACCTTAAATACATTATATTTCTTCTCTCCTCCATGATTTCTGATGAGAGGTTGGCACTTAATCTTACCAAGTTTACTTTCTATGTGACGCTTTGCTTTTCTCTTGCTGCTTTCAAAATCCTCTCTTTATCTCATATTTGTCATTCTGAGTAGTAGGTATGTCAGGGTAGGTCTCTTCAGGTGTATTCTGATTTGGGTGCATTTGTCCTTGCATAGTCATATTTATGTCTTTCATAAGGATAGTGAAGTTTTCAGTCATTATTTCCTCAAATATTCTTCCTGCCCCTTTTCCATTTTCTTCTCCTTCTGGGACACAGATAACACATACGTTTTTGCATTTGGCATTGTCATTAAATTCCCTGAGACCATTTTCCATTTTTTCATTCTCTTCTCTTTTTGTTCTCCTGTCTTTTCCAATTCAGGTGTTCTGTCTTCTAAATCATAATTCTGTCTTCAGGCTATTCAAATCTGCTCTTATGTGCTTCTAATGTATTTTTAATCTCATTCATCATGTCTTTCATTTCCATAAGGTCTGTTACTTTTCTTTGCAAACTTTCAAATTGTTCTTTATGCTCACCCAGTGTCTTCTTAATATCCTTTATTTCTTTAGCCATATTTTCTTTCAATTTTTTAACTTGATTTAGAAGAGTTGTGTGATTCTCATTAATAAATTGTCTTAAATCCTGAATCTCTTCAGGATATTTGGTTTGTTCCTTTGGCTGTGTCATCTCTTCCTGTTTCCTAGTATGGTTTGTAATTTTTTGCTGAAATCTAGGTATTGGATAGGTAAGTGAATTTATTCTGATGGCCAATTTCTCTGATTTGCCCATTGTTATTTTTTTCACAGCTCTTATATTTGGTTCAACTTATCCTAAGTCTTTAAAATTGCCCGCCTTAAGTTATCAAAATCGTGCTAGGAACTCATTGCTGGGACTCACACTTTCTCCCAGGGGTGGGGTAAAGAGCTCTAAAAGCAGTTTTTGTCCTTGTAATTTCCAGACCTGCCAGCAGGTGGTGCTCTTTGGCACACCATTCCACATTTCTCTTTTGGTTTTCCTTTGTTTTCATCTGGCAAGAGCGGAGATTCAAAGTGGGCTCAGCTGGTTGAATTCACTGAACAAAAGTCCCCCAAATCCCATTCCCTTTTCCCTTGTAACAGCTGACATGGAGCAAGACATGTGCTCCCCTCTTGGTCAGCTGAAATGAGCCAAGAGTTTTACCCCCACTGAATATCTCTGGGGTGGGGGAGGGGAGCCCTTCCTGGCAGCCAGGAGGCTTAGTAACTCACAGTTTGTTGTTTTGGCTTCTTTGTCTCTTGTCCCTCACCCTCCTTGGAGTTGTGAAGCACTGTTATGGTCCTTTGGGCAGCTTTTGGCTCTTTCTCCATTGTTTTTGAGCTGAGCCTTATCTGCCAAAATCCAATGCCATTTTCCCACAATCCAAATTTTTCACTTTAAATACTAACCTAACTTTTCTCTGGGTTAAGAATGCATTTTTATGTTGTCCTTCTACATTAATCTTACTAATCTTTTCCACTTTCCCCCCCAAAAAAGTATGGGACTACTGACCAATAAAATGAAATAATTCCTACTAAAACTGCTTAAAACACGACGGGAACCTTGTATTCCCAACAGAAGTATATCCACGTATCTTTATGTCTTGATGGTTTTATTTTATGAGGCAGATTCCTAAGGGAGGTATTTCTGACCCAAGAATTTATGAAGTTTTTTTTAATTGAATTATAATTTTATACAGTGAAATGGTCAGATCTTTTATAGTTTTGAGCTATGCATATACTCATATAACTTATACCCCTCTATCAAGAAACAGAACATTTTCACTTTCTCAGATAGTTCCACTGAGCCCCTTCCCAATCAGCACTCCACTTCTGGTGCCAGAAAAACTACTAATCTGATTTTTATCACCATATGTTAATTATACCTATTCTAGAATTTTATATAAATTAAATTAAAAAGTATGTACTTTTTTGCACCCAGTTTCTTTCATCCACTATAATGTTTTGGGAAGTCATCATTCTATTGCATGTCTCGTTTATTCCCTTTTTTTGCTGTGTAGTATTCTATATAGGAATATATCACAATTTGTTTTTCCAGTCTCCTGTTGATTGATGTCTGAGCTATTTACAGCTTTTGGCTATTGTGACATTCTTGTAAAAGGCTTTGTTTGTGGACACATGTTTTCATTTCTTTTGAATATTTCCTAGGAATGTATTTGCTGAATCATAAGCTAAATTGATGCATAATATTTTAAGATACCCTCAGGTAGTTTTTCAAACAGCTTTACTATTTTGCATTACCAAAAACAATGTGTATGAGAATTCCAGATGCTCTATATCCTTGCCAACAATCGGTATTGTTAGTCTTTTTCATTTTAGCCATAGAGTGACTATATAGCAGTGCTTTTAATTTACATTTTCCTGATGACTAATCTTTTTCATGTGCCATTGGCCAGTCTTATACTTTTGTGAGGTTTCTTTTAAAATCTCTTTCTCACTTTTTAATTGGGTTGTTCATCTTATTATTGAATTGTGAAGATTTCTCTATATATTCTATATACAATTCATTTGTCAAATATATGTGTTTTGAAATTTTTCTCAGAGTTTGTGGCTTGCCTGTTTTCTTTGCTGTCTTTTGATAAAGATTTTTTAAAAAATTTTGATGAAGTCTAATTTATCAAAATTTTCTTTTATATTCCAGCTTTCTAAGGTCCTCTCTAAGAAATCTTTGCCTATCCCCATATTGCAAAGATATTCTCCTTTGTTTTCTTCCTATACATCTTCATCAGTTCAAGGACATTTCCTTGTATTTCTGATATTCTGAGAGTTTCATCATAAAATGAAAGCTGCATTTGTCAGATGCTTTTTCTGCATCAATTAAAGTGATCTTATGATAATGTACATTATCAATTGCATTATTATTTATATATTAAACCAGCCTTATATTTCTGTGTTAAACCTCACTTGTCCATGTTATAGGAAACTGTTTTATATATTGTTGGATTAGTTTTGTTTAAATTAAGGATTTTTGCTTTTGTGCTCATGAGGCTTAGTGGTCTGTAGTTTTCCTTCTTATAATACCCTCATCTGATTTTGGATCAGGGTTATAATGAACTCGTAAAATGAGTTGTTGGCACATTTTACTCCTTTTCTGTTTCTTGAGTTTGTATAGAATAGGTATTATTTCTTCCTTAAATTTAAGTTAGAATATTCCAATGAAGCTATCTGGGTCTGGATTGTATGTTTATGTATAGGGCAGAAGTGGGAGGATAGAAGGGTGTTAATTATAAATTCTACTTCCTTAAATGATATAAGGCTATTAAAGTTTTCTGTTTCTTCTTGGATCGGTTTTGGTAACCTGTATCTTTCAAGGAATTTGTCCATTTTATGTAAGTTGTCACATTTGTTGACATAAGTTATGCATAATATTCCCTCATTATCCTTTTAGTGTCTGAAAGATCTGTAGTGATGTCTCGTCTGTCATCCTTGATATTGGTAATTTGTGTTTTCTCCATTTTTTGCTTCCTCCTTATAAAGGGTTTCTTGGTTTTATTAATTTTCCAAGAACCACCTTCCACCTTTAACTTTTTCTATTAGTTATCTTTTTTTATTTCATTAATTTCTGTCCTTTTTTTATTATAAATTTTCTGTACTCACATTATATTTAATTCTTTCTTTATCTTCTTCAGATGGAAGCAGAGAGCATTCATTTCACACCTTTCTTCTTTTCTAATATAAACCTTTAAAGCTATGTTTATCCTCTGAGGACTTAGCTCCAAACTACATATTTTGTTGTTTCCTTATTATTTACTTCAAAATATTTTCTAACTTCCCTTATGATTTCTTTGACCCATAATTATATATGAGTGTGTTTAATTTTCCAGACATTTGGGAATTTTCCAAATGACTTTTTGTTATTGATGTCTAATTTAATTCTATTTGGTTAGAGAATATGATCTTTATCATTTCAATCCTTAGAAACGTACAACCCAGCATATGGTTTAGCTTGCTGACTATTCCATGTGCAATTAAGTAGAATGAGCATTTTTCCATTGTTATGTGAAGAGTTCTATAAATGTTGGTTGATAGTGTCATTCACATCATCAACATTCTTACTAATTTTTTGCCTACTATCTCTATCAGTTTTCTAAGAGAGGTATGTTAACTTCTCTACTTGTTTTAGTCAGCCACAGGGGTGCCTTTTGAAATATACCAAAAATTGGTCATCTTTATAAAGGGTATTTATTTGGGGTAGAAGCTTACAGTTAGCAGGCCACAAAGCATAAATTTCTTCCCTCACCAAAGTCCACGTGTTGGAGCAAGACAGCTGCCGATGTCTGCAAGGGCTCAGACCTTTGGGTTCCTCTCCTGCCGGGGCTGCGTTTCTCTCCAGGCTTAGCTTCTGTTTCCTCCACAAATTCAGCTGTAGACCATGAGGCTCTCTATGCTTTTGCATCTCTCCACAAGGCCAGCTGTAGACTATCGGGTGAACGGCTCACTTGTCTTCTCCTGGAGCGTTCCTCTCCAACATCAGAACAACTACTCAAATCTGCTTCTCCCATCACTGCTGCCTTTTGTCTAGCCTTTTATACTTGAGACCACGCCCACCGAGGGGTGGGGCTCAATGTCCCACTGACATGGCAGTTAACGCCCTAATCATAACTTGATCATGCCCAGATGAACAGATCAGTTTACAAGCATAATCCAATTTATATTTTTGGGATTCATAATTAAATAAAACTGTCAAACCATTACACTACTTATGATGGTGGATTTATCTGTCAAATTTTGCTTTATGTATTTGGAATCTTGTTTATTAGGTACATACATATTTGGGATTATTTGTCTTCTTGAGTGATCGGCCCTTTTTATAATTTTGAAATGCCTTTATTTTTCTCTGATAATACTCTACATCTTAAAATCTAATTTGTCTGATATTAGTGTAACTAAACTGGGTTTCTTACACTTAGTGTTTTCTTTGTATATGTTTTCCATCCATTTACTTTCAGCTTGTTTGTTTCTTTATGTTGAAAGTGTGTTTCTTAAATACAGAATATAGTTGTGGCTTGCTTTTTAAATCCATTCTAAATCTCTGCTTTAATTGGTGTGTTTTGTTTATTTACATATCATATCATTTTTATGATGTTAGGATTTAAGTCTGCCATCTTAGGGCTTCATTTCTTTTTGACCTATCTCCTGTTTTTCCTTTGTTCTTTCTTTCCTGGCTTTCCTAGGGAGAATCAAATATTTCTAGAAATCCATTTTATTTTAATTTATGCCTCTTGCATTGTTTTTCAATTATTGTTCTAGAGGTTACAATATTTATCTTTAATTTATCACACAGAGATACAAAAGTAGACAAAAATACAGAAATAGAAATATATGTGGTTTTAGAGTATGTAAGAGAGGCATTTCAAATTAGCAGGGCAAAGATACATTATTTAATAAGTTGTATTCAGAGAATTTGGAAAACTATTTTATAAAAATGACTGATGTTCCTCCAGGGTAAATTCTAGCTGGATTAAATATTTAAATGTAGAAAACAATTGTAGAAGAAACTATGGAAGAATTTTTAAAATAATTTTGGGGTAAGGGGAGGGCTTTCTAACTATAGCAAAAACCCAGAATCCTAAAAACAAAAAGAATGATGATGAATATGACTATGTAAAAAAAGTTTTTGAATAGCAAATGACAAGCAAGGGAAAATATTTACAATTCACTTCATAGTTAGAGGTCTTATTTCCTTATTAATGATTCCGTCAAATCTATGAGATATAAAAGCTTAATAGAAAAATAGGGAAAGGATATGACAAGGTAGTTCCTCCCAAAAAAGGAAATATAAACATCTTTAAATATATGGAAAGATGCTTGGCCTTTCTCAAAATAAATATAACATTGTAATAGTACTTTTACTTATCATATGGCAAAGCTCAAAAAAGTTTGGTAGTACTCTTATGGCAAGAATAGTGAAAACACTCATTCTTTTTATACATTGTTGTTGAAGTGTAAATTGATATAAATGTTAAGGTAAGGCAGTTTGGTAATCACTGTCCCTGAAAATAACAATTTACATCTCCTTTGACCCAGAAATTCCACTTCTTGAATCTATCCTATAGACGTACTCACCCATGTACAAAATTACCTATGTACAAGGTTATTCATTATAGCATTGTTTGTAATTGTAAAGATTGGAAACATTGAATATACCTCAACTGATGTTTTAGTTTCCTAGGCTGCTTAAAGCAGATACCATGAAAACCTTGGCTAAAACAATGGGAATTTATTCATTTATGGTTAGAGACCAGGAAAATGTCCAAATCAAGGCAATGCCTTCTTCCTGAAGACTGGCTTCTGGCAATCTTTGGCTCCTCTGCGACATGGCAAGGCACATGGCAGTGTCTTCTGGTCTCTCCCTTCTTTCCTGGGTTGTGTTGATTTCAGCTTCTTGCTTCCATGGCATTCTCTCTTTCTGTGTTCATACTGTTAATAAAGGACTCCAGTAAGAGGATTAAGACCACCCTGTGCCATGCCTTAACTGAAGTAATCTCATCCAAAGGTCCTTCTTACAATACATTATACCCACAGGAATGGATTAGCTTTAAGAAAATGATTTTCTGGGTTACATATAGTTCCAAACCACCACAGTTGGATACTTGTTAAATAAATTATTGTACATAGTACTAAAAGATGGAATACTTGGGAATTGTTAAAATAATGAAGAAGATGCTCTATGTATACTAATGTGGACACTCTCCCAATTATGTAGTAAAGTGAAAAGAGGTATAAATAAATGAGTATTGTATGTTTGTGTAAAAATAACATATAATACTTACATTTGTAAATAGATAAAATATTCCTGGAACGATGCCAGGAAACTGATGATGTGGATTGCCTCTTTTGCAGGGGTAATTAGGTGACCTGGGACAAAAGTAGGAGGAAGAGTTTTTACTGTGTACCATTTTGTATTAGAATTTTGAAACATTTGAATGTATTGTTTATTCAAAACAATGAAAAGGTGTTTACAAAATTGTAACAAGGCCAAAATATCTTGTTATTATATTTAGCTTTTTACTTATACTGCTGTGACCAGTATCTAAAATCAAGATCCAGTTTATCTCCTTTCTACTTTTTACTTGAAGTTTATTTCCTGTGTGTTAGCTCTAAAAGTGAAAAAATTAAAAAAAAAAAATTTGACCCTTGTATAAGTGCTGTTCTGTAGCTGCGTAACTGGCCTTCCCATTCCTGCTGTGGCCTATCTGCTAACTAGAGGGCAGATAGTCTTAGACTAGGGGTTCTTAACCCTTTTTGTTCCATGGACCCCTTGCTAAGTCCACACTATACAGTGTATTATTTAATAAATATGTCACAGCCACACCAACACATACCCACAAGAATAATGTTTTGTTTTGTTTTTTTAATTCAAGCTTTCGGACCCTCATTAAGAACCCCTGTCTTAAGCTGTAGTTTTGTTTTTGTTTTTTTTTTTTTTTTTTTAGGCAGTACCAGGGATTGAACCCATGACCTCATACATGCAAACCAGTGGCTCCCAGCTACAGCTATACCCGCTCCCCAGACTAGTATTTTTAAAATTCTTTTATTGCTCAAATATGTGCCTAACAATATATGTCTTTAAATGTTTACTTCTGTAATATGTAAAGAAGTGATTGGAAACAGTTTTAGTGGATTTCAATTTTAAGGCTTTGGAAAAGATGACCCAAAAACTGAAGTACAATGATAGTCCTGTTTTCTCTTTTAGATATTAAACACCGCCGAATACCAATCCTATTCTTTGCAAACAAAATGGATCTTAGAGATGCAGTGACATCTGTAAAAGTGTCTCAGTTACTAAGTTTAGAGAACATCAAAGATAAACCCTGGCATATTTGGTAAAGTTTTATATTTACTTTTTGTTTTATCATTCTTTAAAATCCTATAAATTCAGTCTTTAATTCTTGAGCTCATTTCATAAGTGACTGAACATGGTAAGATCTAAGCAAAGTATTTTGTTGTATAGAATTGTGGCATGCAGGTATTCAGGAATGTATTACTGCTATATTACTGTTACAACCTTTTCAGATATTTTGGGGGATAAAAAATATAAACAACTCTTATGGGATAACTTAAACAGCCCACTTACCTGACTTTAACCACACTGATTTCTTTCTGCATATTAAATCAGCCAAGTACATTCCCATCTCAGGGCATTGGAACTTGTTACTCCCTTTGAGTCATTCCCCCAGATAATTTTCCTGGCTTGTTACTGCACTTCCTTTAGGGGAGAGACCTCTCCTTATCACTCCCTAAAATGTCACTATCCTGCCCCCGTCACTTGTTCTTCCCTTACTTTTTGCTTTATTTTCTATTACAATTCGATATCTTTTTTGGTTTGTTTTTAGTTTTGTTTTATTGGTTTATAGTCTTGTCTCCCTACTCGAGTGTGTTAGTTCTATGAGAGCTGGTGTTTTGTCTATTTTATTTACTTCTGTAAACCATATAGTAATGATAGTGTCTGGTAGTGAACAAGTGCACAATAAATATTGGTTAAAATGAATAAATAGAAATGGAAGCATTGATCTTGTTTAGATATTCTAATAGAGTTAAACTCCTAAACAATTAACTAGTATCTGAAATTTTTGTCGATTTGGAAAACAGTTTATTACTAATTAATTTTATAACAATGTGCCTTTCTATCAAGTTAGTCCAACAAGGTTAATCAAAGGCTATATATTAGATGGTATTTTAGTGCATTAAGTTCCTGTCCTCCTACCTAACTCTTCCTGTGGTAAAATGACCTCCTGTTGCCAGAGCTTTTCCCATTTTATAAGAATATAGGGGAAAGAATAGACATGGGCAGAGATATCCAGTGCCTTCAGAAAGGGAAACCAGAATATAAAGCAAGGAGCTTGGACTGTACTTTTAGATACTTTAAGAGCTAGCCTTGGTACTGAAAGAATAATACTCTGGAATGGAGCTTGATCAAGACCTTGGAACTCCTCAGTACTCCAGGCCTCTGACACCTCTATCAAGGAGTAAAACACTATATATCCCAAGGTATTTTGGGATCAGAGACAAAGTTAGTATTTACTGAATGTTCTTGAAATTGGAGTTTTATTGTTGTACTTGGGTTGGTAAAGACAGGAGGGATTTTGAGTAGGGAGACATTTTGACATAGAACTTTTGAGTTTCCCTAAATCATACCCAAATTGATAACCCTTAAAGAATAATTTTTAATTTTTTCATTGTATTAAGTATTGTGACTTCTTTAATCCAATGTACATTTTAAAATGTCTTATTAGTAAAAAAAAAAAAGTTCTTTAATTTTCAATTAAAAATTGATTTCACAAATGAAAAAATGCCCATGCACTTAAAACAATTAGCAATTGCATTGTAAGACATGTATTTCTAAAATTTCAGCTTGGTGGGGGATGAAGAAAAATAAAGCAGGTTAACAAAGAATAATGAGAGGCACTACCTCTCCAAGACATACTTGAAGTCAGGGAATAATTAAAGTCACGGTTTAGAGAAATAGCTTTATAGATAGAGGGGCCAGCAAGTGAAAAGCCTTTTGGATGATGATGTGTCTTGCATTTCAGGAACAGTAAAAAGTCCATGCTGGCTAGTGCAGAGAAATCTAGGGGGTATTGTAGGAGACGAAGCCACTGAGAAGTGACCAGGGCCCAGATCATGTAGGGCCTCATAAGCCAAGATAAGGATTTTAGATTTTGTTCTAGTTATAGGTTTTATGATTTATTTGAGAGCAAAGGTAGAATTCAGGCATTTAGGACTTGTTAAGAAACGATGCAGTGTTTTACAATTTATTATTTTAGTTTATAACAATAAGGATTTAAATTTACTCTTTAGAGAATCAAAAGACAATGGAAAGACCCTGTTTCAGGTGTTTTATATGCATTATCTCAATTATTTAATTCTTACAATAATCATTTAGGTCAGTGGTAATATCCCCCTTTAAACAGGTGATAAACTGAAGATAGAAGAATTAAGTAACCTAGCCATGTTCTTGTAACTAATAAATATAAAACTGTGATTGAAATCATTTCTTTTTATTTTGCCAGCTTACCAAAGATGTAATATAGGTTTATAATCTATAGATATCAAATTCTACTTCAATAAAGACACTGTATCCCATGGTAAAATGACAACCTAGGCCAAGTATTTCTAATAAAATAAATGAGTCATTTATTTGAGCCTGGCATAGTAGGACAGTGGACTCTAAAACTTTTCTACCACTGAAAGAATAACCAAAGTATATGTTTTGTTAATGTCAGTCTGAATAATATTCCTAGAATAATTTTTACTGATAAACTTTTCAAATATCCATCCAAATTACAAATAATTTTCTCACATTTTGCTCCTGATCACACAGACTTTTATTTCCTATTTATTTTCAAGTTCAACACTTAACGTTATCAGAATATATTAATTTCCCATGTTGCAAAATTTATAGTTCTTAGAATTCTATGATGTAATGAAATGGATATGTTTCTTGTGGATTTTATTTCAGTGCTAGTGATGCCATTAAAGGAGAAGGATTACAAGAAGGTGTAGACTGGCTTCAAGGTACGTCCCAAAATACTGTTTATCACCAGCATTTATTTCCTTTTCATTCACACTTTTAATTTTTTACGTTTTATTTTTATTATATCATCACTTCCTTTTCCTTTTGTTTTCATTTATTTCTGCTGTCAGAAAAAACAATACAGTAAGTATCTAATACCTTGCTCCATTTGCCTCTATTACATTTTTAAAGGATTTATTTAAAACCAATATACATGAAAACACTAGAAAATAATTTTAAATTTTGGCAACAGAATTCTATCAGATCTAGTAATAGCATATTTGGAGTTTGGGGAAAATGTTTGGGCCTTACTGTCAATAACCAAAAAAAAAAAAAAACAAAAACCTGAAAAACCTGAATAGCATGTACCCTTTAAAAAATCATGCTATACTCCATAAATAGCTCCATGTATACAAAGCATGTTTGCACAATTTTCAACACTCATATTTTGTATTAGAAATACTGGTATTCTATTAATGTTTTGTATATTTGTGTTGCCGTTTGTTATTTTATCAAAATAGTTATGGTAGGTTGGTATAGGCTTACTATATCAGAGAACAAATTAAAATACATCATTTTCCCTAAGGTTTCATCTTATACTAGACACAGGAATGGCTTAAGTGCAGTGACCCACATACAGCAATAGATGAGCAAGAAAGCAAATTCTTTGGCCCCTTCTTATTACCAAATAATGAGGGTCAGACCAAAAATGAGGCAGAGACTCCATTTCCATTTTGAGGGTCATTCTTCCTATGAATCATCTTGTCTTGAACAAGAGTGAATAACAAGATATTATACATTCTAGTTGTAGTACTGTAGTTATAAATTTTAACTTCTTGTACACTAATCTTTTAATGCCACCTATGTGTAATGTTTTTCCCTCTTCTGCTTGTTGGAATCATTATAAAGGATAACATGTATTCTGGTGGATCTAAGAGAACCCTGCCTGTCCATATCAGAAAAGGCATTATATTTCTTTGGTTCAAATTGCCAAATGTCATTTGATAAATATTTCTATGTATCATTAGTATACCATGGTACTTAATACAATAGACTACTTCTATTGTATCTCTATATCTATTTTTTGTAATCATCATGACATTTATTATTAACCTTCAAAGACCATTCTAGTTATATTTTATAAGTAAAATGAGAACCTCTAGTGTTTCTCAAGAGAACTAGTAGGGTTTTTGTGTACCCAATAATTCAGTTTATTAGACTGTGGTAAAGAATGACAACATTGTGGGACTGATTCCCATGCAGAACAAATAGGTTACAGAGGAACACTTCCGAGAAGAAACTAGAAAGCATATTTTCAGCCCTTCTTATTTTTACAAGTACTTACCATTACAGTGTAGATATAGCAAGAATGGAAACCTTGTGCTTGCTTATAATAAATTAATTCAAAGAATAGAACTTATTAAAAGTAGTCTGATTCTTAGTCATCTGGATTTAAAATTATATTTCCCTGCTCCCCTCCTAGCCCTGTACCACACCCACCCCTTTTTTGTCTTTTGTTGTTTTATTTGATCTATAACAATCAGGCCACTAGGTGTCAGTAATGATCCAACATCACAGTGCAACTTACCAACTCTGTTCTTGCTAATTCTTATTTCTTTCACTTTTTGATCCATTATCTCTGTGTCTTAGCTCCCAAGAATTTGTAAGGAGGACACATAATTGGAAATACTTTTTTCCCCTTTTGTTGCCATTTTATTTTATATAACCTTTACATTAGTTCTCTGCAAGGTAAGTAGTAGTATCCCTATTTTATGTCAATAAAATGAAATAATAGAAAAGTTTCCAGCAGATATATTCCACTGCTTACTAATTAACCTCTCAACCTAATCACTTCTATTATTATCTTATGAAGATAATTTCCTTCATCTGTAAAATAATGTGTCATGAGTTTTACAGATTAAATGAGATACTGTATATGTTAAAGTATCTTGCATTAGAAGGCACTTATAAATATTAAGTTTACCCTTTCCCTAATCACAATATTTAACAAAGGAGGAAACTACGTACATAGATAAGTGTGTCAATTTGGTTTTGAATAGGAGCTCCTTTGTCCATTATTTCTTTGTAGTAGTAAACGGTTCATATTTTTATATTCCTACATGTCTTTCTGGATATTAAGAGAAACATGAAAATCTATTTTGGAAAATAAGTAGCAATAAATATACAATACTAGTCTGTACCTATATACTGTTAACATGTAGACTGAAAGGCATCTATGTAAACCTAATTAGGAAAGATGTTCTAAACTTATATTTTTAAATTTTCCTTCCACAATTCTGAAATTTCCTATCATGATAAACAAAATGGTTTATTTAATTGGTTCATTTTGAACCAATTTAATCTTACTATTTTAAGTCTCTGGTTGGAAATTTTTTGATACAGTGTTAAATGACCATACATTTAGTTCC
>PVKH010003100.1:5746-25709 GCA_004027955.1 Chaetophractus vellerosus | reverse complement strand
TAATTTTTGGAACTGTGATTTGATCTTAGATCTGTTTGGCTCCAAAGCCCAAGTTCTCAATTATTACATCACAATGCCTCAAGCTCCTTAGCATGAAATATAGACCCTGCCTATCTCTCCAGCCTTTTCTCTCACCATTTCCTCCCTTTATTTTATCCCTATCCCTATTATACCTTTTTTTTTTGTTTTGACTCCTCAAATCTGCTGTGCTTTCATGCCTCCAGGCTTCAGTATAAAAATGGCCTTCATTCCCCTTTTTGCCAAATTTGTTCCTTGTTCTTCAAAACTCAGTTTAATAAATCGTTACAGGATGGTTAGTCCCCCCTCTTCAGAACATCTTCTGTATATGTTATAGCAGTTACTGTTTTTTGTTTTCCTACTTGTATGTCTCAGGAATCTTTTGAGTACAATTACATTTTGATTCTTTAAAAAATTTTTTTTGGTTATCTTCTGCATTTAGCATTGCTCTTGGCCATTGATAGGATACAGGAAGTTTTTGTGGAATGAATATTTGAATGGACAACCTGATGTTTTAAATGTTTTTCTTTTCTTGTTACAACGCAGAACCAGGCTTTCCAGGACTAAATCCTCCGATTCCTTGGGAACATGCACCACGTCCCCATTTTCCCCTTGTCCCAGCTTCGTGGCCTTATGGTTTGCATCAGAACTTCATGCATCAGGGAAATGCCAGATTTCAGCCCAACAAACCGTTCTATACTCAAGGTACCGTTCATCATAAATTAGTTAACAGGCTATGTGGGTTTTGTTTTAGGACAGGGAGTCTCAGTGAAGGCCAGGATAGGAGTCAAAACTCATACATTCAGTAAACATTTAATGAGAACATACTGTCAGACTGTGTTTATTGCTCAAGCATGAGTAACACAAAACCCCATATTTAACGCACATTTTATTATGAGACCTTGATATGTAAAATAGACAAGAATAGGAGCTTAAAGGGATTGGCTAACTTTGTCTTAGCAGAAAGGATCAAGGGGACAGGATTTGGACACCAGGACTAAATCACAGATTTTAACATTTGAACTGGATCTTGGAAGAGATAGAGGAATTTTTCTAGAGATTTACATTAGAGAAGAGGGTATTATTAGCTGAAGAAATAACATATGTGAAGTCACTTTTTTGCCCAACATAAAGAGGAAGTAAGAGAAAATAAGGCTAGAGCATGGGGTAAATGGGAAAGATGGGAAGGTGATAGGCTAGAGAGGATGGGGCTGAGGCCATATTATGAAAAAGTTTAGACTTGATTACTAAACAATGGGGGTCAAATAGTAGTCTTCTGAGTTGAAGAGAGATATGGTCAGATTTTTAAAATTAAAACTAGGACTTGAATTCATACACTGCTGGTGATGAATCTAGTACCAATAATGGCTTTGACTTAGGTAATAAATATTACAAAATAAGGGGAATTCCAAAGAACTTGTAGCATTTTATCTAGCCTTCTTGCCTCAAAGGTAACTCAATTCAAACAGGGAATTCTGAGTCTGGCCTTCAGATATCAATTAACCTTGGAGTTCAAAAATCTAGTTTAAAATCTAGTCAGTCATTACAGTTAAACTAGGAGTTCAAGAAATTAAAGGCACTCAGGAAATGTTGACTCAAACAACGTTACAGGGAGGTTGTCCAGCTCCCCTGGTATGAATCTCAGGCTTGATGCATATTAAGGCCTTCTTGAACTATCCATGTCTTGCTGGGGCATCCCTATATTTAAAGAGAGTGGCAGAACATTGACTATGTTTAGTTTCTTCTGAGCAAAGAACTAGGGTTGAGGGAGGTGATTGGTCATACAAAAAGCCCTTTTCAGAGGGGAGCGCATAAAGTTCCCTGATGTGTTTCTTCCCCTTGATTCCTCCCCTCCATCTCTGGTTTCTTCTCTCCTTTCTTTCACATACCCACATCTCCCCACCTTCCTCTCCTCTCCCCTGAGATGTTTTGATACTGCTTCATCTCCTTTTATTATATAAATAGAAAAAGAGAGAACTAGCTACAAGTTAATTCTAAGGGGTTGTCAGATAAATAGGCACAAGCCTTTCAGTCTCCTGTCTGTGTTGTGTCCAACAGACAGATGTGCCACCCGTCGGTGTAGAGAGCGTTGTCCCCACCCACCGAGAGGAAACGTGTCGGAGTAATGCGAGTCCATTTTCTTTCAGCTGGTCTACCGATGCACAGCAACCAGCCAATCCTGCTGTCTCAAGGGTATCCGTACCTCAATGTCAGTTACATTCAGCAGAAAAAGTGACATTTAATGGAAAGCAAAACAAATCAGGTCCTGATTTAAAATTTTAACACGTATAGATAGATTATTTAAATTCTAAGACTGTTTTTAAAGACTGTATTATTTGTATATAAATATGAACTATAGTTTTTACTAGTATCACCACATTGTGTGATACAAATTTCATCTATTTTATTACCCTATTTTTAAGGGAATTTTATGTTTTGTTTAACCTTGATGAATTGTATAAAGAGAGAATTTTAAAAATTACATTTCTTTATTTTCTATTAGCTGTATTCATACTTTGGTTGCTTCAGACTTTATATATATTGTTCTTAAGAACTAGGAAAGAATTTCATGTGTTTTAAATTTGTCACCTCTATTCTTTACAGAACCTTGTAGTGCCAAAAACTTTTTAAAAGGTAAAAAATTAAATAAAAATGACAACACAAAGATTTGGCCTTTTGCTTTTTTTTTTTCTTTTACATACTTGTATATAGAAGATATTCAAACTTGAATGGAAAGTTGCCGTTGTCTATATTTGAACTAATTCTATTTTAAGTTAGTCTTTTTGACAGGAGTCAAATTTAGTTAACTAATCTGGTTATTTAGATAATGGAAATATAATGTAACAATTTGAAGATTGGTTATATCTCAGTATAAAATATTCTAAAGCAATCTTAATTTTAGAAATCCAAGGACCTTTACAACCACCACATTGGGTTGACAGGAGTAGATGCTATCTCCATTTTATCACTGAGAAAACAGAAATGCAAAACAGTGCATTCTAAAGGTAACAGGCTTAGATGTTAAAAAGAGAACTGAAGCAAAGATCTTTTGAAGGAATTTTCTAAACACTAACACTGGTCAGGGTATGTAGAAAACAAAATCTTATTTATTGAGGTCCTATTACATGCTAGGCTTTTATATTCATTGTGAGTCTGCACAGCATATTTGGATAGCACACTTGCTAGGATGCTAATTGGTTACCAATAATGCTTGTAGGAATCAGTAGTTATAGAAGCACTGGAATTCAGATTTGTATCATTAGTAGGTTTTATAGCTGTTTCAGTATTATATAGAAGATGAGGTCATTTTGTCTAACTCCTAAGTTGGACAGATTTGAAAACATGCAGAATATATAAGATGTATTTTAAGGACAGTGATTTTACTATTTTTGTCCAATTTTCCCGGATATGCATTACAAAATAGTAGACTAGGCTTTTGCCTTATTTCTTAACATGGATGATGTTTGAAATCTGCTACATTTACAGCACTGAAAAATCATTTATTTAATGTTGTGATCAGGTATATTTACTGTTTTTTGTTTTTTTAAAATCTTATAGCTTTAGCATCCTTTAGAATTCTAAGGTGGAGTCAACTCATTTGCATTGTTAATGAGATACTTGGCCCAACTTATATTTTTGTTTTAAAATATGACTTAAAGCATTCAAGGTTTTCTTATATTAATGTTCAAATGTGTCATCTTCCAGCTCTTAGGGAATAGTAACTCTAGATTAAGTGATGAGGTACAGAGGTCATTTTACCATTTTTGCATGTATTTGAAATTTTCATTAAAATCCTGCAACAATAATGAACACCCCAGCTCAGCCTTCTTTCCTAAAGGCAAAGCTGTTAATGGAGTGATAAACTCCAGCAACCTAGGTTTATTTATATCATAGTGTTATTGTACATGCTAATTTGCAACATCTCAGTTGTCCTCCTTCAGCATTTGCCAGTGTTCAATCACTGGCAACCTGTTCAAAGTTGAAAAATAGAGTAATCTTAGTTTGTAATTTACATAGTAGTTGTTCCATCCTAGAAGTTATGTATTTTTTTACAAAGTTTGATTATTAAAGTAATACAGACTAATTGCAGAGCAGATTGAAAAGTACAAAAAATATTATTACCAATCATTATGTAGAGAGCATGCACACACATTTGAGATCATATTGGTTTTGAAACCTGTTTTGTATAAGTTTAAGGACATGGGGAAATTAGCATTTTCCCTTGCCATTAATATTTATTTGGTCAATATCCTACAGTTGGGCATTTCTGCTCTAAGTTTTCCTCAGTATATAAAATATATATAAAGTAATGATGGGATAAAGCTTTTTGTGTATATATTCTTTCAGGGTGAATTCTTATAAACTGGGCTATTGGTAAAAAGATAAAAAGTTCTAAGGTTCTTGCTACATACTGCCAAATTGCGTTCCAGAAAGTAGTTATCAATTTGCATTTCCAACAAATAATATATGAAATGTGTTGGTAAGCTTATAAAAAAATCCTTAACTCCAAACAACTGTTTTTTCTTTTAAAGGATAATTAAAATATGTATTAAAAACAGCAAAGAACATTATATGAAAGTACAAAGTATAAAAATTACTCAGAAGTCCCATCAACCAGAAATACTATTATTTTACTTCATTTTTTCCAACCATATCTCCTAAGCATATAGACATAAATATATGTGGCTGAACGCAAGCCTCACATGTTATGAGGTGTCCCGGGTTCAATCTCCAGTACCTCCTAAAAATAATTAAAAAAATAAGTTTATCAGGATATTTCTTGATAGATTGCATTTTAGCATTTCAGGAAATTTTTCTTCTATTTGAATCTTGTTAAAAGTTTGATTTTTTTTCAGTTCTCATTAGCAACATGAATTATGCTAACACTGAATTTCATGTTTTCTGTTTTCCTCTGTAGCTTTTATTCCATTCTTTATTTTTTTCCAGACTCCTCCTTCTGCTATTTATTATATATTTATGGCTCTAATAAGGCCTTCACTTCTATAATTCAAAAAAATCTTCATTTTTTAACACTTACCAGTTTCCCATTGTTTATATTTTCATCTCTTCTTTGAACCTGTGTAACTAGAAATCTTTTTTCTTTTTTAAAAAGGTTTTGTTGTAATAGTATATATAGAGCTCAAAATCTCCCCTCTCAATCACATTCAATTATGCAATTCAATGATATTAATCACATTTACAATATCGTGGTCCCATCACCACCATCCACTACCCCATCTTTTTCAACATCTCAAACAGAAACTCTGTACCCATTAAGCAATAACAACTCTCCTTTGCCCTCACCCTCAGGCCCCTAGTAACCTGTAATCTACTCTTTGATTCTATGAAATGTGCTTATTCTAGGTCTCTCATATAAGCAAGACCATACAAGTGTGTCCTTTCCTGTCTGGTTTATTTCACTCAACATGATTCAAGGTTCACCCATGGTGTAGCATGGATCAGAACTTCATTCCTTTTTAGGGCTGAATAATATTCCATCGTATAGATAGACCACTGTTTAACACAGGTAATGTATTTTAATTGTGGTAAAATATGCATAATGCAAATCATTATTAATCACTTTAAGCAGACAGTTCTTTCTCATTAAGTACATTATAACATTCACCAATATCTATTTCTAGATTATTTTCATCATCCCAAACCAAAACTTATACTCATTTAGCAATAACTTTCCATTTTCCTCCTCCCACTGGATACCCCTAGTACCACTATTCTTCTTTCTCTCTATGAATTTGCTTAGTCTAAGTATTTCATGTAAGAGAAATCACACTATTTGTCCTGTTGTGTCTGGCTTATTTCACTCATTATGTCTTCAAGATTTATCCATGTTGTAGCAAGTGTCAACCCTTCTTTTAATGGCTGAATACTATTCCATTGTGTGGATGGACACTTGGGTTGCTTCCGCCTCTGGGCTATTGTGAATTATGCTGTAAGGAATATTGGTATACAAGTATCTGTGCCAGTCTCTGCTTTCAATTCCTTTGGGCACACATATAGGTGTGGAATTTCTGGGTCATAGGGTAAATCTTTATCTTTCTGAGGAACTGCCTGACTTTTTTCCACAGCAGCTGTACCATTTTACTTATTTCTCTGCATCTTTGTCAACACTTGTTATTGTCAGTTTTGATAATAGACATCCTAGTAAAGTGGTATCTCGTTGTTTTGACTTGCATTTCTATAATGGCTAATGATGTTGAACATCTTTTCATATACTTATTGGGCATTTGAGTATCTTCTTTGGAGAAATGTCTACTCAAATACTTGGCCCATTTTTTTTTTTTTAAATCAGGTTATCTTTTTGTTGTTGGATTGTAGGATTTTAAAAAGATATTCTGGAAACTAAACCCTTATCAGATATATGGTTTCCAAATATTTTCTCCCATTCTGTAGATTTTCCTTTCACTTTCTTGATAATATCCTTTGATGCACAAAGGTTTTTAATTTTGATGAAGTCCATTTTATCTATTTCTTTTATTGTTTGAGCTTTTGGTGTAAAATCTAAAATTCCATTGCCTACTACAAGGTCCTGAATATATTTCTGTTTTCTTGTTAATGTTTTATAGTATTAGTTCTTTCAAGTTGTTGATACATTTTGAATTAATTTCTGCATATGGTGAGGGGGATATGGGTTCACATTGATTCTTCTGCATATGACTTTCCAGATGTCCTAGCACCATTTGAGGAGACTATTCATTCTTTATTACTGTATAGCTTTGTAGTAAGTTTTGAAATCATGAAGTGTGAATCCTCCAACATGGTTCCTCTTTTTCTAGATTGTCTTTGGCTTTTCAGTGCCCCTTGCAATTCCAAATAGATTAGAAGATTGGAAGACTTAAGAAATTGATATTGTCTAAAGCAATCCACAAATTCAATGCAATTCATATCAAAATTCCAGCAACCATTTTGGAAGAAATGGAAAAGGTGATACTCAGATCTATTTGAAAATTTTTTTTTTCACAGATTAGATTGTCCACTGTCTTTTTTGCGTCTAGAGAACTCATTTTATTCATTTTGGAGAGTGGAGCATCATGATCATTATTTTCGATTAAATGTTTATTTTTAATCAGGCCTAGCAACTGAATAATGAGAAGGGCTTAGAGGATTGAGCTTTTATTTGGGTTACTGTATTTGACCCATCTCACCAAATCTGTTATTTCCCTTTGCCCTTCAGTTGACACATCTTCATTTCTTAATATTAAGAGGTCAACTGTGGGAAGTAAAATCAGCATTAAAAATAGTAGCTGAATAGCAATGGTTCATATGCATAAAGGATAAGAATGCATTCAAGAAATTTGTTTCAGTGCAGAATATACCTAGGTGTATAAAGAGGCAAGATATATTTCTTAATATAGGTTGCCATCAAAAAGTTTGAAAGCTGTTGTTCCAAGTCCTCATTCAGTAGACTAGCACATAGAAATGGCCTTCACCAAGGTTTGTCCTTAAGCTCCATCGCCTCTGCAATTCTGTGATTTATCAAAATGGTCTACAGAAAGATATTCAACATGTCCTAGTCATTCCTTTTTTTTTGGCGGTACTGGGGATTGAACCCAGTACCTTGTATATGGGAAGCAAGCGCTCAACCACTGAGCTACATCTGCTCCCCCTGTCCCCATTCATCTTATCTCTTTGTTCTACTTAAGGAATATGTACAGTTTGCTTCCTGTTAATAAGATGGCTATGCTGCCTCAATTTCAGTCCACATTTCATTGTATGTCTAAAGTGTGCTTTAGTTTGTTTCAGGGAAGTTTATTTTGCTATTTAAAAAATTCTTTTTGGTGGGGTTCTTAATATTTTTAACAATATACTCAAACTTGGTTGGTCCATGGCTTATTCAGCCATAGATATTTCTTTTCACCTAGATCACTTTGGTAAAGAAATAACTGGTAGGAGTCTATGTAACAGACTTAAAGAGAAGTGCTTTTATCTCATTTTAAAAGGCAGTCCTATAAATATTTGTATCATAAACCATAGTGGCTCTTACAGACAACTTCTGTCAATTCCGGAATTATCATGAGAGGAATAACTGAAGAATGTGGAAAGCTCAAATATGAACCTAAAGTGATTTATTTAATATTGCTAGAAAAGATTTGTGTCTAAGCTTCTTCGGTTCAATAGCAAGCAACAGAATGTTTACCCTATGACCAGAAAGGACTTTCCAAGAAAGCGGGTCCTGTGAAGCAGTTGATCTTCATAATTATGCTGGGACTACAGTTATAGGAAATCATTCGATCATTTTTCCATTTTTAAAAGAGGAAAGGGAAGTACAGGTAAAAGGAAATCTTATAGCAGAGATCCTCAATACCCTACTGATTATCAATGTCCATGGGCACATTTCAGTTCTTATTTTGGTTTGCATTCTTAGACCCTTGGCTTCTTTGACCTACTTCAGCTCTTGATTCTCCTACATTTCTGAATGGTTCATTTCAGTTTTCATTTAGGAGCTGCTCTTTTTCCTTTCACCGTTGGTGGTGCCTATGGTTCTTTTGTTTGCTTTTCTTACATACAGGCACACTCCCCAAGCAATCTCTTATCTAATTCTACACCTTTCACAATTACCTAAACATTGTCAATTCTCACTTCGATCACTATGCTGAATGATAGTCCCTATTTGCAACAGTTTGGGCTTTATCTAGATGTACCACAGCAGTTTCAAATTTAACTTCTTAAACGAATGCATCATTTTCACCACCGCTACCCTGTCACTCCTTGCTTCTCCAAAACCTAGTCTCTTCTTGCTGTATTTTCTGACTTTGTGAATGGTACCACTATCTAGCCATTTAGGTTAAAACCATGAGTAGTATTAGACACTTGTCTCTCCATAAAACATTTTCCAATCCTATTGCCTTCCCTACTGCTACTGATTAGGCTTAAATGTCAATGTTTGTAGGATAAAGACTGGGCTCCTGAATATGGAATTCAAGGTTTGTGGGGAAGAATGAATGACACTATATAATAATGTACTGTATAAAGGAGGTTAAGTGTTACTGTTTCTTGAACTGTTCCATGAAACTGGATTAAGTGAGCCTAGCATATGACCACATTCTGTTTTTGCAAAGATGCTGCTAACCACTTTTCATGTTCATTACCACTTGTTGCTGCTGGGGAAAAAATTAAGGACTAATGTTTTACTGGTTTGATTTTTGTACAGCAGCAGCACAAATCCCAGGAATCTCAAGTCAGTTCCAATCACTGAGGAAAACAAAGACTAAACTACAGAAAAATGGGAAATGGGTATATCAGGTTTAATAACAAGTTAAAAAAGGAAAGGGTCAGAAGATGGCCACATACTCTTCCTTTAATTCATACCCTCCCCCCAACCCAAATCCTTCCTGTCCTTATAAATTTAATCTGAGTACAGTTAAGGCTGTGTGTACAAAATGGGTCCAAAGCAGCCCTTAGGAAGCAGCATCTCCTAAACATGTGGATTATTATTCAAAAAGTTATCTTGACCAAGCTCAGCACCTTTTTCATTTTAAAAAATAAAAATAAAAAAGGGAGGGGGAAAAAACCTGTTAGGTGAAAAACAAATATTCTTATAGCTGCCTAGGGAGCAGATCTTAATCCTTCCATACAGACACCCTCATATCCACAGGAGACCATTAGGATTAAAACCAAACTGAGTCCATTACTCATTCCCTCTCCGACTCTTCTTGTGGCTTTTCTTAGACCTGAAATGGCAACACATACAAATCATTAAATTTTATAGTTGTTCAAGGAGTTGGGCAAGGACTAGAGGAAGACCATGGTATGCTGACAATGATGTAGATGGGGATGACACTGGTTATTTATTAAACATACCTGGTGATTTTTTTTAATATCTCAGAGCATCCCTGTTAGGCATTACTATTCTTTTGAGGAAATGGCTTCTGAGATGTAAGAGTGCACTGGGCAGTGTATGACATAAAAGGTTTCTAATGAAAGCCTAACAAATGAAAGTGACTTGTACAAGGTTACTCAACTGCTAAGTATTAAAAGTTGGGATTTAAACCCACGTCTCCTGAGATCAAAGCTCACGCCCTTTACACTACCCAAAGCTGCAATCCCCCAAGAAAAAAGTAAAGTATTTAATCTTAGGCGTTCTCATGGCAAAAAAGCCAATCTTGTCTTTCAATGAAGGGGAAGTCCCAAATACCCCCATCAAATCAAGATTTTCATGTTCTACTGAGTTGTGATTAGGATTTCTGAATTGAGTGAAATCCCTGATTTGAAACAAAGGTCTTTCCATACCTTTCAGGAGACTTTGAGTGGCTCCTATGTCTGTGACTACGGTGATGACCTGGAGAAGAAAAGGCCATTGGATAAGTGGGATTTTATTTGGATAAATGGGATTTTACCTTCCTTTCCTCCACTACCATTCTTACCACCCTAATCCCTTTAACTGGCTTAACACTTTTTACTTATGCTAGGAACAGGTCTTGTAGGTAGCACCTCTCTGAATTGGTGGTGGGGGAAGTAGTAATAAAACCACTTCCTATGCACTCAGGGATTTATGGCTTATTCCTAAACATCACATTGGGTTTTCACCACTACTTTGTTAGGACTTACTCCTATTATTTCAGATGAAAACAACTACAAAGCTAGTAGTGATAGAAGATATGAAGTCAAATTTCCAAATTCCAAGTCCAGTTTCTTTTCTGCTAGGCAATAACATAGTTACCACTTTTGGATTGCAGGAGGCTAATTGCTCCTCTTATATTTCTTTGTTAAGACAACCAATGCTAAAAGGCCCAAATGTTATACCTGGGGACTTGGAGCGAGATCTGTGCCGTCGATCTCGGGACCTGCTGCGGTGACGTCTTGGACTCTTGCTCCTATGCCTTTCTCGGCGAGGGGAAGGGCTGTGGAAAAAGAGTGGTCAGACTTCCAGATACTGTCTGGTAATATATACACAATACCCTGCCCCTTCAATCCCTATCTTTCATCACAAATGACTGAAGGCTTACCTCCTTCTTTTGGGAGACCGACTCCGCCTACAGGAAAAAAAGAGAGGAAGAAGAAAGCCTTATTTGGTACACTCGATGTTACAGATTGTAAAAATGGCCCAATTCTTAACCCATTTCTATCCATGTTCTTTGCCATGTAGCATCCTCCCAATCAAACCCTGGGATTGACAATGTAACATTGGGGTATTTGCAAAAGTAATGAAAGCAGATGCTAGAAAAACACTTGTATGATTGGATTTGTTGGTTGTTGAACTCTGGTACTGCAATGAGAACATGCCTAACAGCCTGCTGAAGGATGAGACACATGGAGAAGAGATGAGTTGCCCTAGTCACCCTAGCAAAGGCCACTCTATACCAGTCAAGAGAGTACTGATTGCAAGATCTGTAAGTGAACCTAGCTTATACTATACAAAACTACCCATCTAAGCCCAGCATAAATAGGTGACTGCAGATTTGTGATTGTAAGCTAAATAAATGGTTATTGTCTGTCATGGAAGTTTGGTGGGTAGTTGTTTTGTGGCAACATGTAATTAATACATTGGCCAAACATACATTCTTCATAGGCTGGGCACTTTTCCTCCCCTGAAGTCCAAAATTCTAGGCTACAGTATTCAAATTCTCCCTGGAAGAGGTGAATAACTAGGGCCTTACCTTCTGGGAGACCGGCTTCTACTCCTCCTGTAGCGCAGTGTGGGAGAACGACGGGGCTTGTCCAAGTCTCGGTAGCTTCTCCGGCGGTGATCAGGTGATGGCACTCTCTCCAGCTGGATATAAAGATAGGTCAGTGATGGGTACAGGCTTAGAGAAAGCTTTCTAGGAACACTGGTTACACTCCCCAAAACTGTTCCAAAGTCCACCTCTGAGTGACATTACAATACAAAAATTTAACTATAGAGGGATAACCCAAAGGACAAAAAGAACTAGCCTCCCCGCTGACCAGCCCCCTCCAAACTGTTTCCAATAATCCAATTATTGTTCTAATGCTGGGACTGTGTGAGTGTAGTAAGAGAGAAAACAAGCATGTAATTATACTTATCTCCTTAAGAAGTTAGGTTTCCAATTCAAAAGGAAAAGATAACAGATGTAAGATCAATAAAGTTAAGAAGGGGCCGGCTCGATAGCCCAGTGGATAGGGCACCGGCATACCACATGGGAGGCCCCGGGTTCGGTTCCCGGGGACCTCTCCTAGCGGGCAGACCGCCTTGAGAATGGCAAGCCGCCATGGGCAGGCCAGAGCCGCCGTGGGCAGGGCAAAAAACTGCCACGGACAAGGCAAAAGCCGCCACAGGCAGGGCAGGTCGCCCGCGAATGGAGCGCAGCCAGCCACCTGCGAACTGAAAGCCGGCCGTGAATGGAAGCAGAAGCCACCCACAAGCGGGGAAAGCCGTGCCTGTGCAGTGACCAGTCTCGGCGCGGCGCCACAGCGGGGGGTAAGGGGAGATATGTAATAAAATAAATAAATCTTTAAAAATAAATAAATAAATAAAAATAAAGTTAAGAATACACTCACGGTATATTTTATCTTTAAAATAAACTATCTTGGGAAGTGGATGTGGCTCAAGCATTTGGGTACCCGCCTACCACATGGGAGGTCCCGGGTTCGGTTCCCAGTGCCTCCTAGAGAACATGAGCAAGACAGCAAGCTAGCGTAGAGAGCTGACACAACAAAGACACACACACACACACACACACACACACACACACACACACAAAGAAAACAGTGAACGAAAGCAGGCAGCTGAGGTAGCTCAAGCGACTGAGTGCCTCTCTCCCACATAGGAGGTCCTGGTTTCGGTTCCTGGTTCCTCCTAAAGTGAAGATGAGCAGACACGGAGAGCACATATTAGACACAGAGAACAGACAGCGATCGCAAACGAGGGTGGTCATAAATAAATAAACAAAACAAATCTTTAAAAAAATAAATAAATAAAAACTAAACTCTCTCTAGCTACGCCAACCTAAAAGGTCTAGAAACACCGAGCAACCTGTTAGCAATGAACACTTACAATGCACAGACTGTGGTATCTAAATACCATATTCTATTAAAAGGAACCAAGGGCTTCTTGGAGAAATGGCCAATTCCACATCTGGGGAAGAAACATACAATACCTGCCTGTATCTTACTGTTCTATCCAAAGGCAAGGACACTTTCAAAGATTATTATGTGGGAAGCGGATGTGGCTCAAGCGACTGGGCTCCTGCCTACTACCACATGGGAGGTCCATGGTTCGGTTCCTGATGCCTCCTAAAGAAGACAGCGAGCAGGTGCGGCAAGCTGAGACACAAGATGACGTAACGAGACACAAGAAGAAAAACATGAAAGATTCAACAAAGCAGGGAGCAGAGGTTCCTGATGCCTTCTAAAGAGGATGGGCAGCACAGCGAGCTGGTGCAATAGGCAGGCGTGACAAGCTGACGCAACAGGAGACACAAGGGAAAACGAGAGACACAACAAAGCAGGGAATAGAGGTGGCTTAAGTGATTACGCGCCTCCCTCCCATGTTGGAGGTCCCGGGTTCGTTTCCTGCTGCGTCCTAAAGAAACAAGATGAACAGACACAAGTGCAAACAACAAGGGGGTAGGAAGAGATAAGTAAATAAAATAAATATTAAAAAAAAAAAAAAGAAAAAACAGACTAATATGTATCAAAAAGACTTAGGAGCCAAGGTGAGGAGGCCCGCAAATTGAAGATCAAACAATCTGAGCCTCAGCAAGGATAATAATGGCTTAAAACACATCAAATATATTTAAATCCGTGGGTTCATAATTTTGCCCAAAAGTATTCATCACTTCAGGGGGATGCTAGGGAACCAATTCATTCTTTGAAAACTGTATCTATGAAAAACAATGTTCATTTTGAAGGTCTCTATAGGAGTATATCAGGTCGTAAGTAAAGAAATGACAAGATTAGAGTATCAGCATTTTACAATCCCTAATAGATCTAGGCACTGATCATCACGGCTCTTAACATGACAAAAAGAGACAGCTAGACTTTGCACACCCCAAGGGAAGTACACACTAATAACTTATGCAATAGTCTTGCCCTATTCCACAAGGGAAATAAACCCAACCCAAATGCAATTAAGCCTCTAGGTCTAACAATCAGTTTACAGGGGCAAATGTTAAATAACACCACAGGGGGGCCGGCTCGATAGCCCAGTGGATAGGGCACCGGCATACCACATGGGAGGCCCCGGGTTCGGTTCCCGGGGACGTCTCCTAGCGGGCAGACCGCCTTGAGAATGGCAAGCCGCCATGGGCGGGCCAGAGCCGCCGTGGGCAGGGCAAAAAGCTGCCACGGACAGGGCAAAAGCCGCCATGGGCAGGGCAGGTCGCCTGCGAATGGAGCGCAGCCAGCCACCCGCGAACTGAAAGCCGGCCGTGAATGGAAGCAGAAGCCGCCCACAAGCGGGGAAAGCCACGCCTGCTCAGTGACCAGTCTCGGTGCGTCGCCGCAGCGGGGGGGGGGAGGGAGGGAAGGAGAGATATGTAATAAAATAAATAAATCTTTAAAAAAAAAATTAAAAAAAAAAATAAATGACACCACAGGGACACATCAGAAAAATACAGACTGTGGAAACTTGTATAGGAAAATTTTTTTGTGCTAACAAAAAATTGCAAAAGAAAAAAAAAGAGAAGGGGAACCAATAGACTAAAAGAAACTTAAGAGACATATAAACCAATTTCAATGTATGGACCCATTTGAATACTAAAACTATTAAAAATATTTATAGGACAGTTGGGGAAATGTGAACACTGAATATTTGATGATATTGAGGAATTACTAATTGGGGGTAATAATGGTTAGGTTTATAAAGCAGAGACTGTCTTTTCTGAAATATTAGTGGAAATATATGGTGTCTATGATCTGTTTCAAAATAACTGGTAAGGGTTGATTGGGTATGGATGCAGAGAAACAATACTGGCTATGAGTTGATCTTTGTTGAAACTGGGTGGTATGTATATGGAGGCTCATTATACTATTCTCTCCACCTGTGTATGTGATTGAAATTTTCTTTAAAAAACAATAACATCTGCTTCTGGTTCTGTCCTCAGCAAACTACCTCAGAATTGCATGGCTTGAAGTTCATGGAAGTTTATGCATCTTTTTGTACTCACCTACTGGCTCAGAGATCCACTTCCATCTGGACTGTCTCAGGAGCCATAAGTCTGCATTTCTATTTCCTATACTGGTTTTTATGTATTTTCAGTACTCTGCAGTAACTTACAGTCCACACTGAGCTTCCAGCCTGGGCAGTCCAAGTTACCTCTCGAAATACCTATTGTTGTTTTTGTTTGGTTCTGGTACAAAGTTGCACAGATTTGAGTTGTTTGTTCCTAACCCCCTTTTCCCCATAAAATCTGTTAATTTTAGTGTGCATTTTTGTAGAACACAAGATTTTTCAGGAACATGTATATCAAGTTACCAGCAGAAACACCTGTAATCCTATTGTTTTTTTTTTTTACTGGGAGCAAGTTAAATTTATAGATTATTTCACACAGAATAGATACCTTTACAATATTTAGTCTGCTTCTACAAGATAGGGTTTACTTTTCTATTCATTTAGACCTCCTTTTATGTTTCTCAATATTATATAAACATTTTATTAAATTATTGCCTATTTTCTTAAGTTGATTCCTAAAAGTTTTTCTTTTTCTTTTTTCTTTTTGAGGTACCAGGGCCAGGGATCAAATCCATGACCTCATATGTGGGAAGTCACCGCTCACCCACTGAGCCACATCGGCTCCCCCTAAAATTTTAAATCTTTTTTTGTAGTATTGTGATTTAATTTCTTCCATTTTATTTTGCAAATTATTTGTATAAATGAAAATTATTAATTTTTGTACTTTAATTTTTTAGCCATCAATCTTCCTGAATTCTTATTATCTGTAGTTTTCAGGTGATTTTCTTTTAAGTTTTCTAGCATAAAGTAGTATCCTCTAAAAATAATAATTTTGCCTCCTCTTTGCCAATATTTATACTTCCATGGTTTTGTCTAATTCAATCAACTTTTATTTCCCAAAACACCACTATATAAAGTCTTCATCTTAATGGGAATGCTCTGTCTTATTCTCACCTTAATGGGAAGACTCTGCATTCATGTACTAACATTAAACTATTTTATAAGCTTTAAAGCTTAAAGGAAGCTTCCACATTGGCAGATCAGAAAATATTTAATGCTGGAAAAAATGGTTTTAAAAAAATCAAACATAGGACTTCTCTTCTAGCATTTGCCTGATGAAATGTTACAAAAGACCAATCTCAATGAATGCAGAACTAAGCCATGTGAGAGGACACATACTGATTTTACAAGAATTATGGGAGGGCTTCAGTTATTCCCTCTTTAAAAGCAAACAGATAAAAGGAAAAATAAATGGAACAGGGAGTTGATACCTGTGCAATGAAGAGCTGGGACCAGAGTAGCAGGAATCTAAGAGCAGGATTACCTGAACAGAGGTGCCATGAGCTGCAATGCTTTAAGAAGAGAGCCTTGTACAAACCTTAAGTTATGGAAGAGGAGCTGAGGAGCAGGGGCTGAACTAAAATCCTCAACAACAAAAAAGCTGAAACATCCCAGTCCATGATGTCGCTAGCTAACAGTAGAACCAGAAATAAACCCTTTCTGGAAGAAAACTTCCCCAATCTTCAATATAGGCCCACAGGGATCTTACCAATCAAGTTCAAGCAATGAGCTTAAAATCAAAGATCATCAAACACATAAGAAGGCAATATACCGTAACAAACTCATCAATAGTAACAAACAAAAGAGAATATGCGGTACAAATAAAATATTTAAAGAAATAAAGAACATAATCCAAAAGGTGACAAACCAACAAAGCGCATTTAGGAAACAACACATGAATTAAAAAAAAAAAAAATCTAGGATAGAAAAACATAATTTTGAGGGAAGCAGATATGGCTCAAGTGATTGGGCCTCCTGGTAAAAAGGCGAGCTGGTGAGCCGAGCTCACGTGGCAAATCATGGAAGAGAGAGACATAGGGGAGAGTCAACACAAGACACGTCAGAAACCAGGAACTGAGGTGGCTCACGTGACAGGGTACCCCTCGCTCACATTGGAGGTCCCTAGGATCGAATCCCAGTGAAGCCTGGAGGAGAAAAATGAGAAGAGAAGGCAAGAAAAAGACACAGAACATCTCCCAGCGAATGGACACAGACAGCAAGCGGGGGGTGGGGGTGGGGTTGAAAAAAGGGGAAAAAAACACAAAAAACATAATTGACAAAACAACTCAATGAATGAGCACATTAAACACAGCAGGAAAGAAAATTGGAAGACATATCTGAAGAATTAAGTACAGGACAGGAAGATAAGACAGAAAATAAATAGAGATATGGTAATTTGGGGGATTGAATCATATCCCTCCACAAAAGGCATTTTCAGGTTCCAATCCCTGATCCTGTGGGTGTGAACCCATTTGTAAATAGGACTTTTGAAGATGTTATTTGTTAAGATGTGCCCAAACTGAATGAGAATGAAGTCCTTATAAGCAAAGGAAATTGGACGCAGAAAGAAGCCATGAGAAGTAGCCCAAAGCTAGAAAAGAGCAGAGATTAGCAGGATGGATAAAAATCAAGATCCATCTATATTTTGTCTAGAGGAGACTCTCTTTAGATACAATGACCAAAAAAAGGTTGAAAGTAAAAGGATGGAAAAAGATATTTCATACCAACAGTAACCGATAGGGAGCCAGAGTGGCCATATTATCAGACAAAATAGACCTTAAGTCAAAAAAGGTTATAAGAGACAAAGAACATTATATATTAATAAGAAGTTCAATTTAGCAAGAAGATAAAACAATTTTAGACATATATATATATACACACACCTAACAAGCCCCAAAATAAATGAAGCAAAAATGGACAGAATTGAAGGGAGAAATAGATAGAGCCACAATAACAGACTTCAATGTACCACTTTCAATAATTGATAGAACATCTAGACAAGGGGTTCTTAACAAGGGGTCCGTGAGCTTGAACTGAAATTCAAAAAAAACCATTATTCTTGTGGGGATGTGTTGGTGCAGGTGTGATATATTTATTAAATAATATAAGTATAGTGTGGACTTAGTAAGGGGTCCGTGGTTTTCACTTGACTGCAAAGGGGTCTGTGAAACAAAAAAAGGTTATGAACCCCTGATCTAGAAAGAACAATAAGGAAATAGAGAACTTGAAAAAACACTATGAACAAGTACACCTAAAGACATATAGAGCACTCTATCCAACAACAGCAGAATACATATTCTTATCCAGTGCACATGGAACATACTCCAAGATAGATCAGATATGTTAGGCCACAAATTAAGTCTTGATAAATTTATAAAGGCTGAAATCATATTAAATATCTTCTCTGATCATTATTGAATGAAGGTAGAAGTAAAAGGAAAACTAGAAAAATTCACAAATATGTGAAACACACTCTTAACCAATGAGTCAAAGAAGAAATCACAAGGGAAACTAGAAAACACTTAGAGACAAATGAAAATGGAATCATCAAAACTTAAGAGTGCTCAGAAGGAAATTTATATTTGTAAACGCCTACGTTAAAAAAGAAGCGCGATGACAATAACCTATCTAACTTCACACCTAGGGAACTAGAAAAAGAAGAGCAAATGAAAACCAAAGTTAGCTGAAGGAAGGAAATAGTAAAGATTAGAGTGGAAATAAATGAAATAGAGAATTGTAAAACAATTGAGAGAGTTAACAAAACCAAAAGTTTGTTCTTTGAAAAGATCAATAAAATTGACAAACCTTAGTGAGACTGACAAAAACAAACAAACAAACAAAAAAACCCAAAAAAACCACACCCAAGACTTTTTTAAAACTAAAATGAGAAATGAAAGTAGAATATTACTACCAACCATAAAGAAATATTTTTATATTTTAGATTATAAGATAGTAATATGAACAATTAAATGCCAACAAATTAGATAACAGATGAAATGGACAACTTCCTAGAAACATACAATTACATAAACTGACTCAAGAAGAAATAGAAAATCTCAACAAACCTATAAAAAGTAAAGAGATTGAATCAGTAATCAAAAACCTCTCAACAACAACCAAAAAAAAAAAAAAAAAAAAGAAAAAGAAAACAAAACAAAACAATCTCTCACAAAAAGAAGGCCAGGACTGAACGGCTTCACTACTGAATTCTACCAAGTATTTAAAGAATTAACACTAGCATTTCTCAAACTTTTCCAAAACATAGAAGAGGGAGGAATACATCCTAACTCATTCGATGCAGCCATCATTACCCTGGTACTGAAGCCAAATAAAGCCAGCAGAAGAAAGGAAAATTATAGACTAATATCACTGATGAATAGAGATGGAAAAGTCCTCAACAACTGGGAGGATACAGACATAAACCCTTACATTTATGGCTACCTGAGTTTCAGCAAGCATGCCAATAGTCTCTTCAACAAATGATGCTGGGAAAACTGGATAGCAACATGCAAAAGAATGACATTCAACCCCTACCTTATACCAAATACAAAGATTAACTCAAAATGGATACATTATAAGAGCTAAAAATCATAGATCTCTTAGAAGAAAACATGGGGAATAATCTTCAGTAACTTGTATCAGGCAAAAGACTCATAGACTCTACACCAAGAGTTATAAGCAACAACAACAAAAAACTGATAAATTTGGGGAAGCGGATTTGGCTCAGGCGACTGGGCTCCCACCTACCACATGGGAGGTCACTGGTTCGGATCCCGGTGCCTCCTAAAGAAGACAGTGAGCTGGTGCAACCGGTAGGCGCAGCAAGCTGACACAAGAGACACAAGAAAGATGATGCAGCAAGAGATGCTGGGAGGAAAAACCTAACGAGAGACACAACAAAGCAGGGAGCGGAGGTAGCTCCCTCTCACATCAGAGGTCCTGGGTTCGGCTCCCAGTGTCTCCTAAAGAAACAAGTTAGATGAACAGACACAGCAAGTGAAAAAGACAACAAGGGGA
>PVKH010003099.1:0-25609 GCA_004027955.1 Chaetophractus vellerosus | reverse complement strand
CCTTCCTTCCTTCCTTCCTTCCTTCCTTCCTTCCTTCCTTCCTTCCTTCCTTCCTTCCTTCCTTTCTCTCTCTCTCTCTCTCTTTTTCTTCTGTCCTCCTTTCCTTCTTTCTCTGTCTCTTTTTCTTTCTCTCTCTTTTTCTGTTTCCCTCCCTCCCTCCCTTTTTCATGTCAAGCTCTGAAAGATTAACTAGATCAGTACTAATAGGGATTCTGCCTTTCAAAAAAAGAACAGTAGCTTCCAACCTAAGGTTTACATTTGAGATGAGCCCAGTCAAATTAAACTTTCTAGCTCACTATTAGAGAAGATATCAGAGAAAAGAGACAGAAAGACTTATACTGTAAACAGAATATTCCTAAAATCATGACTTTAAATTAAAAGGATCATTATTTTGGAAATAGGCTACAGAAAATAGATTTTAGTTGCCCAATTAAGGACTACCTATTGTGTCTGCTGAGAATTCTCTTTGAGAGGTTTTGGACGGCCCATGAAAAATAGTAAATCTTCTTTGAAAGAAATCGTCTGCTTTCTCTTATGGTTTAGAAATCTGTTCACATGTTCTATTCAGTGAGCATTCAGTTTGGTTGAAATAATTGCCTGTATTAGAAACTCTGAATAGATTCTGTAGTGTGAGGTATAAGGAGATAGCACCATTCCAATAATTCTAATCAGTTAATGAAAGAGAGTTTGGTCTGCAGTACCACTAAGTTGTTTCAATATCAGGGAGTTATCTTCTGAGTAATCTTTGCACGAATAGATAGAGGGAAAAGGCTTGCCTGATTAGGCCATGGGGATGGACAAATACTACACGTCCTGTTTTATGTTGGCAAATTTGAAAGGAAATATATATTCCTGATAAAAAGATAAAATGAGGGCACAATAATATTTTTGGGCTTACTAATTCTTAAGTCTTTTGACTTTCTTCAATCCCTTTTTTTGGCTAGAATATATTTTGATACCTATTAATACAATGAGACTGATATTTTAGGACATTTAGAAACAGAAACCATTCAATGGGTTTACATGCCTTATAATTTCTATTAACTTAATTTACAGATACTACCTAAAATACTTCTAGACTCATTTCTGCTGGTATTGCTTTTTCGGGTGTTAAAAGTCAAATAGCGGAAGGGTTTTGTCCATTGACTAGGTGAAGACCCTGTAGGGAATATTGAGATAGCTTAAAAGCAAAAAAGCAGGGGGATATTTCCTAAGAGAAGAATTATGGATCAATTGGAAAATCTATTTACATCTTCCATTTGCCTTATTTGGAATACAAATAAATAAATGCTTTACAAATATATTTACATAGACTTGTATCTCAAAAGACAAAGCCAGCAGGATTCTGAAACCACAGGTATATTAGACAAGTGATATATATGTGGTACTCATTTTCTCTTGACTTAAACAGTGACTTAGGCTTACCTTGCTTAAGAACAATGATAAAAATCTGTTTCTTCTGTTCCTGTGATAAGAAAAAAAAGGCAAACAAAATAACAAAAGGCAAGAAAATTAGTAAGAAAAAGATAAAGAGGATAAGAACAATTTTGACACTCAATGGAGTTAAATATGAAATTAAAATATAAGGATAATATAATTAAAAACACCAAATTTACAGAAGAGCCACACAATAATTGCTAGGATGGAAGTACCATGAAGGCAGATATTCTGTCCCTCTAGGTCACTGTTGTATCCCCAACAGTTCAGTAAGTATTTATGAAAGGAAAGAATGATATTACAGGATAAATACTAAATGTTTAAAAGGAAAATATTACATGTAAGGTCTCTATGTGAGGGTTTTTCAACCTTTTCTTCATTATTGCCTTCACCATCCTGCCAAGGAGCCTAAACTTTTTTCTTCCTATTTACCACCCGTCCTCATGAAATTTTATACCACTGATATACTGTGTATCTGTTTATGTATTGTGACCCTTTGCAGGGCCTCAATCCACCATGATATCTAAGATTTTTTCCCCCAAAACTAATTTTTACACACTTGGAGGTGATATCACCTCTGTTGAAAATGTATACTTTATGCAAAGCAGTGTTTTATGAGAAATAGAAAGAACATGGTTTGGGAGTTGGATATAGTTTTGAATCTGGCTCTAAGTATTTAAGGAAGTTATTCAACCTCTGAATCCCAGGATAATAATATCTACCTTGTAACTTTATTGCTAATGTAAAAATGTCTGCCCCTCTGACCTCTAAATGGACATTTACTAGATTGTAACTCTCTTATACACAGTGGTGTTTTCAAGAAAGTAGTGAAGTTCAGCAGACCTGCCCATCAATAGTCTTCTCTAAAGGATGGTACTTTCCAGAGAAGACCCCTAAAGCACACTTTTTAATATGCATGAGCGGAAAAGCAAAAACCAGAAGTGAAAAATCTGCAATCCTTTCTTTAAACAGCAAACAGGAGCCTAAAATGTAGAAAAGATTAACACTGATTAATTATGATTGAATCTGGTTGGAGGATTCTACTCTCCACTCCACCTCACAAAGGAAGTCTTCAAGACCCTGCTATAGAATCTCTAGTGCTCCATGGACCAAAACTGTAAAATCATGATGTTAAATGATCCTTCCTAGTTTTGCTAAGGTTTGAAGGCATTAATTTATGGCCATTTAGTATGTTGGCTTAAATTTCTATTTGCCTCGACGTTCCTATATTTCACTTGGATAATAAAATGAAAAGTTGGTTGATATTTTAGAGAACAATTTAGAAATCAAAGTAGTTGACTTAATTTATGAACACAGAAATTAACCCTTGGCATTTGTTTTGTCATGGATTAAATTAAAAGCTTTTAAGCACAAATAACTGAGTTGTAGGCAAAGTCTGTTTTACACACTTGTTTGAGAAGAAGGAGCTTCAGTTGATCAACTTCTCAACCTAGTAGCTAATATAAATATTGAATTCAATAGTTTATGAAAGCTTGGATTCTAAGTCAGGAAAGATTATGTCTATTTTCTCTAGTAGAAATCTGGAAGTACATGAATAATTCTTCCATTCTCATATAGCCACAACAAATCATATGATGTGTAAAAGGGTAAAAATTGCAGGATGATGTAAGTGCAATCAACGCTGAAGTAGAAGATACTGACAACTAGATAGACATGTACTGTAATTATGCCCACTCACTAACTAATTAATTTGTATCTTTGTGTCTCTGTATAGATCCACATGCAAAATTACTGTACAGTGAAATATAATAAGGGAAAATGCTTTAGCCTTGAGGTTTGGTAAAATACTGGAATACCTACCATACTTTACCACTAGTGATAAAATTATGCCAAGGTCTATATATTTTTTTATTATTATATATCCCCCACTTTCTGCTTGTTTTTGCTGTGTTCATTTTTTTTGCATTCTTCTGTGTCTGCTTGTCTACCCCCTCCCCGTTGCGGCGACCCACTGAGTCTGCTCACCGCACGGCAGCCTTGCCTGCTTGCGGGTGGCTTGCCCTGCCCGTGGCGGCTTTGCCCTGCCCACGGCGGCTTTGCCTTCTCAAGGCAGTCTGCCTGCTCAAGGAAGCCCCAGGAACCAAACCCGGGGCCTCCCATGTGGTAAACCGGCGCCCTACCAATTGAGCTACAGCCAGCCCCGCCATGGTCTATATTAAGATAATGTAATAACTGAAAGACCCCACAAATGAGTTTTCCCCTCTTATTTCAAAGTGCTATTCACTCATAGGCTTCCATGGCTCTTTTAAAAAAATAATAATAATTGACTTTGAGTTTTCAAGGGGGTCCGAAATAGCAGTAAGAGAGGTTATGTAGGTAAGTTCCTTGAATAATTTTTTTAAGATCATGTCATAGGCAACAGATACATAGGTAAATTCAGAGCATTCTGAATAATTACAGCATTCTGAGTAATTATATCACAAAGGAGAAGAGAGCTTGTCATTGAAACCTTTTTATTGGTACAAATAACAATCTCTTTCTTGCCCACGGATAGGCTATGTATAAGCATGAGCCAACACATTGCTGTCTCTCCTAGACCAAAACCTGCTGTTTGCAAATGACAATTTCTAATTTCTAATATGTGAAATAAAATTTCTTGAGTTCTATAGAGCTTTTATCTTTTCTGAACAGGGTCTATGTGTATACATTAAGTTTATTGAGGTCTTTGTAAACTGAAAAGCACAAAAATGTTCATTTCAACAACAGGTTAAAGAATCACCTCATTCTTCCAACAAGAACCTTTTTATTCACGAGAATCATGATAAGGTGGCATGTTATATGACTTCTAGCAAAACTGGATATTACTCCTCGGACATCAAGGCTGAAAAATAAACTGCCTTTTCTTTACTCAGTCTCCCTTGAATAGAAAGTGTGTTGAATATAAGATACTGGTGAAAAACTATTCTTGCAAATCCAGTTGCCATGGGAGGGGCGGAGTGAAAATCAGGTGATTTGGCATTTGGTAGACAGACCAGTAAAATAATCTAAAATTAGCATTTTTCCTTTACTTTCCTTCTGGGCTGACTATCCAGAAATGCTCAGAGCTTTATCTATAAACTTTAAATACTAGATTTTAAATAAACATTACTAGCAAAAGAGAGGCTCAAGATTCAGGTAACAGTGATGATAAAGCTCTAAATAGACTGGCAGTAAACTGAGACAGATGTTCTCTGGGTGGATGAAGAGGCTGCTAATTACTATTCATAAGCATATGGCATATGATCGGTTTGTACAATACTTTTCTCATATTGCATGTGACATTGTAAATCCACAAGAACAAGAATGGAGAGTAGGGAAATGGATAAGAAGACGCTTTTGTGAAGCTCATAATTCCAGAGAAGTGTGAATTTCCACCTACTCTTGAATTGAGGCACAAGTTCCATTTTAGTTGATGACCTTAAATCTGGAATGAATGTAAAAGTGGTCAAAGAGACACCTTTCCCAGGATGTCTATTCTCTTGTCACATTGGCACTTCCAGGGTTTTACTTTATTGGAAACTGTGTTTTACAGAGGCAGAAAGTTTAGACATATAATTCTGTTGTAACCATAATGAAGCCCTGGAAAACAGCCAGCTTCCTGCATGGAATTGGGGTTGCTGCCGCTCTAGTTTGGGCACATGCCAAGAATGGGCACCTGTAGGAGACAGAAGCAGTTGTTCTCTGATGAGCTGTGATGGGATGACCCTGAGAGGGCAGTGGAAACAATGTAAGAACACAATGTAATATCACTCAAGACGAAGTAACACAGGAAAATAATAGCTTCTAGCAAAAAAACAAGTGGTGTGACCCAGACACAGGCCAGGTGGCTTTGGGGGATTATAGCTTTTTCCAAAATAATCATACTTTTTACAACCTCATCTTAAAAATGAGCAATTAATAAATTAGCATGGAATGTACTCATAGCAAGAAAGAATTATGAAGTTAGATGACTTTATCCAGTCTACCTTCTGAGAGTCTCAGAGGAGTTCAGTTCTGGAGTCTCTGAGATATGTGTCTATTGACACAAAGAGTAAGCTGGCAGCAAGTTGTGCTTCTTGTTGAAATAGTACAGGCAGTTGATACATGTATAAGAGCATCAGATAAGATGTCACAAACTTGGGTTTAAGTTTTACTTCTTCCAAGCCTGAGCTTGATCAGATCATCATCATCTTCATCACCACCATCACCACTACTCCCATCATCATTGTCATCATCATCATTATCACCATAGCTCCCATGAGATGAAAATTCAGGTTTGTCAGTCTGCACTAACAAACACATTATTTTATTTAATTCTTACAAATGACCTATGTGGTAGTTATTGATATTGTAATCTCCATAATATAAATGAGCAAACTGAGACTCAGAGAGAGTAGATAACTTGGCCTTCCCTTAGACAGTAAGTAGCAGATCCAGCATTTGATTGCCTGATTTAGAAAGTCCATATTTTTCATTACTATTTTATAGTGCTACAAACGTGCCTTCTCTGAACTTCAGTTTCTTCATCTGTTAAATGATGAAGTTGGACTAAACAAACTCTTAACTCGTTTTTCAGGTCCTAATTCTGATGATCAAGTTACTTCAAGCTCACCCACCACTACCCTGTCATAACCCCTAGTTATCTCAAATGTCCACCCTTTTCCCCTATACCCAATACTTTTTATGAGACATTTTTATTTCCTTGATATTCTTCTTATTTTTCACTTAGGTTGCATTGTAATTTATATGACCCCTTTTCAACCTCTGAGGAGGTCACAATGAAATTCAGAGATTTAAGTGTTATTAGGGTAGATCTGGGGAGGAAGTTGGATATACTTGGAGGATGTTAAGCTAAAGTGCTAACCCAGTAACATATAAAGAGGGCCTGAGATGACCAAGACTTGGGAAATTTGTGTGACCCGCAGCTGCCTGATTTGCATGCAAGAGAAGCTGCTCAGTGATTCATGATATTTGTAATGAAATGTGATGTTGAAACAAGACATTGAAAGGACAGGTAATTCAGGAAAAATGAGCATAAGTCTAGGAAACAATTTTATGTTGAAATAGTAAATTTTGATATAAGAAAAATTTATTCAGAAAAATGAGAAAATGAGAAATCAGTTTTACAATTTTACCAGTTTAGGTGAGCTGCTGGCACAACACACTTTTCCTGAATATCTCATTGACTGAACCTCATTTTTGTTGTGTAGACTTTACTTGGGAGGGGTCTGAATAGTTCCACTTGCATAGTTAATTATATGATTGTGCTAAGAGATGATGGCTTGGGAAATCTCTTATGTGCCTTTCAAATTACCAACTGTCCTTCAAACATATGGTACTGTGCAATTTCCTGGCATTAGAATTGAACAATACTGATGTGATACTCTATAAAATTTGCCTGGGAAATATGAACCCAAATGATTATAAAATGAGGTTTCTTAATTATTACACTAGACTCTAAATTGAAGATTGATTTCACCAGTGACTTTATAATGGTCTACACTAATCAGGGAAGATTAGCTCAGAAGTGGTACAAGATACTCCAGTTTATAGCCTACAATACTATCCAATAGAAAGTTCTCTGATAATGGAAATGCTCTCTGACCATTAGCAATTGTGGCTCTGGAGCACATGGTGTGTCGCTAGTATGACTGAGGAACTGGATTTTAAATTTTATTTAATTTTAATTAATTTAAATATAAACAGCCACATTAAAAAAGCTGAGTGGCTATAGCACAGGGCCAGAAAGATGCTCATCCCAAATCTTTGTCACCTATGCTTTGGAGTCATGTTGAGACAGCAGTGTAACCACTGACTACAGCAGTTTTACTTGTCACTGTAGTTGTTACTTTAGCTTATTTCTTTTACTTGTAAATGTAGTTGTTATCTTATGTTTACCGAACGATTTACAACACTGTTGTAATCAGATGCTTACCGTCACTTACTGCCCTTTTTACAGTCACCTTGTAAAAAGGGCATCTGTTTCTTGTCAGTTTTCAGGGCCTTTTCAGACCTATGCTTACCCACACCCTATTAACTGTAACCAAAACATAACCAATCAATATAAGCCAACTTAAGTAATGTAGCTATCTCCACCTTCCTTTGTTTAAATCCCCTACAAACCCTAAGCTCTTTAGACTCGAAAAGGCAGATTTAAGAATTCTCCTGTCTTCTTGTTTGGCCACCTTACAATAAAACTCTTTCATTTCTTGAAATCCTGATGTTGCAGTATTGACTTCTGTGTACATCAGGTAACGAGCCCTTGCTTGGTAACAGCAGTTCATTTTTTTATTGCAGTTTCCTCCATGAATAATATGAATAACAATAGTTAAATCAAGCAGACACACAGAAGGAACATAAAACCCTTTTGGGTCCAGGACTTAATTGCATCATGCCAAAATAATGAGTCTATTTATTCACTGTCAGATTGGTTTTGGAAAGCCCATCCATTCCCAGGAAAAAGCAAAGAAATTGTTTGATATCATCTGGTTAAAATACTTGGTTGACAGAATTTTTCAGTTTTTAACTGTTTGCATTATATGGAACACAAAACTGTTTTGTTTAATTACAATTTATTTGAGAAAGAATAATAATACCAGCTAATATGTATTGAGCTCTTTCCATTTACTTCAACATTACAGTTTCAAAACAACTTTGTTTCTCCCCATTTTTACGGATGAAGATGTCAAGGCACTGAAAGAATAGATAACTTGTCAAAGGTCAGAGTGCTATTAAGTGACAAAGTTAGAATTCTGAATTTAAGCAGCATGGCTTCTGAGGTCATGCTGTTAACCACCAGACTATAGTGCTTTCATCTTACTGTGGTTAACTTCCGCATCTACCTCTTCAGATTCCCAGCCTCGCCCATCCTTGCATTCTTCAGGTAAAGAACGATGGCATTATAGCTAACTATTCCAGTTCTTGCACTGACTATTCACCTGGTAGATGAACTTGAAGACGACCATTTTACCATCTCTTATTTTAAGTATGACATTTAGGCTATACTTGGAGGCTTTCATGGAAAATTCTGGTTATATTTCTGCAAGGTAGGGATACTACTATGCCTCCTTGCAGTTGTCAATTTACATTCCCACCAGAAGTAAAAAAAAAAAAATTCTTCTAATTGCTCCAAATCCTCACCAATATTTTTAAATGCCAATCCGATGTATGTAAGCTAAGTTTTTTATTTTAAATTGATTTTCCCAAATTGTTAATAGAAATGGAATCTTTTTCTAGATTAAGGGGACCATTCATGTTTCCTCTTCTGTTAAATATCTGTATATGTCCTTTGTCAATTATTACTTTAACTGTTTATCTTTCTTACTGACCCAAAGAATACTTTATATATGTGGATATGAACCCTCATTTCATTATATATGCTTTTTCTCACTTGGGCTGGCCTTTCATTCTTTGTAATTTTTTTTATAATGAAGAAAATTTTGTATATTTATTTTACATGAATCCATTAATCTTTTCCTTTATACTTTGTTCTATTGTGTTTTTAGAAATTTCATTCTATGCAAGGTCAGAATATATTAATCTATTTTGTCTTTAAAAGTGTTACAATTTAGTCTTTCATATTTCAGTCTTTAATGCACTTTTATTTTTAATTTTTGTGTATATGGTATTTTCTTCCTATACAGATAATTAATTTCCTACTATCATTTAGTAAAAAAAGATATCTGTCCTGTCTGCTCTGTCATAAACCAATTTACTCTATATGCATGGCTATGTTTTCATCTCTATGTCTATTTATCTTTGCTTTTGCATGCAGTCTAGATTACTTAGGTTTGTGGTAAGTTTTGATTTCTGGTAGACAACTATCCTTACCTTGTTCTTTCGAGAGACATGGGTATTCTTGAACTTTCCTCTAACACATACATTAAAAAATATATATTATCAAGTTTCACAAATGTAGTGTGTTAAGAATTTTATTGGAATTTTGTTGACTCTATTAATTAATATTGAACCTATTTATTCCTTAGCAGAAGGCTGAAATTTTTATAATATTGAAATATTGAGCCTATCCATTAAGATGGTATATTCCTACAGATATTTAGGTCTTCTTAAATATCTTTTAATATATTTTTAAATTATCTCTGTAAAGGGTTTGTACATCTTTCATTAGATTTATTCCTTGGTACTTTGTATTTTTTGTTGCTATTGTAAATTATATCTCTAATATGTATGCATAAGTGTACGTGCATATATATAAATAAATGGTATACACACATAATATTTTTATATAGCAGGAACAGTAATCAGAATACATATTGTTTTGCTCTTGTGCAAAAATATAATTGATTTTTGTATATAGGTGATTCTGTACCCAGCAAACTTTTGTTTCACTCTCAAAATAGTTGTAATGATTATTTGTAGGTTCTGTTGGATAGTCTTGTAAACACTAACCATTTGATAAAATCATAATCTGGTTTCTGCCTTTCTAATTCTCATACCTTTTAATTCTTTTCTTGATCTACTGCACTGTGTAGGGTCTCTACTTCACTACTGAACATAAATGATGATAATATTCATTGTCAGCTGATTTGGAATTTTAAAGGAAATGGTTTCAACGTCTTATGTTTACCATGATGGCTGAGGGTTTTGTTGCACCAAGGAACTTCCTTCTATTCTTAATTTGCTAATATGTTTTTAATATCATGAATCAGTATTGAGTTTAATAGAATGGCTTTCTTCCATCTGTGGAGATAATTGAATTTTCAATCTGTAATTTATTATTGTGGTCATATTTATGATTTGACTTTCTATTGTTAAACCAACTTTACATTTCTAACATTAACTTAAGTTATTCATGCTCTAATATTTTTATACATTGCTAAAGTCAGTTTGTTAAGAGTTATGATATGTTTTTGACTCAACATATTTACAAAAGTGTGTTTTGAAAATGTATATATAAGGACATATTCTAGTTTTTTCTCCTTTCCATTGATTTATTAACTACACATAAGTTAATTGCTTTGCCATGAGGGAATGTAGTCTGTATGGTGAAAATCATAATTTTTTGAGGATTGATTTATGACTGTGTATTTGGTAAATTTTAATAAATATTTATCTGTGTTTGGAAAAAAATCATAGTCTGTAATTGTTAGATGTAATATTTGTATGTTCCTTAGAGCAATCTTGTTAGTGATAACATTCACATCTTACAGATCCTTACTGGAATTCAACTATCAATTCCTAGGACATGTCTAAACATTTTGCATCATGGTGTTAGAATTTGTCTTTCCCTTGCAGAGCTTTGTATTTTTGAATGATATAATTTGACATTAATATTATTAAATACATAAAGATTTGGAATAGCTTTATGTTCCTAATAAATTGAACCATTAATTATTAGGCAATTATCTTTCTCAGATGTAATATAATATATAATATAATGTATTATTATATTTTATATAATATTTATAATGCAATTCCAGCTTTCTTTTGGTTTGTATTTGTCTGGTATATCTTTTTCCTTCCTTTCATGTGCAAACGTTCGGTGACTACATGAGTTTGTTTTCTCTTGTAAATTACTTGCAACTGGATTTTTAAAAACTTGGTGTGGCATCTTTGTCAGGAAATGTTACTTCTTTTATAATTACTGATATACTTGGACTTATTTCTGTATCTTAATTTTTACATTTCCTCTTGCTTTCATTTGGATCATTTATTAAAAATTTGTTTTATTTTTGTTTTTATTGATTCATTTTTCTCAGTGGTACTCAATTATTCTACTGTACTCTTCTGCTGTCTAATATAATTTTCCCTTTCATCTCTCAACTGAGTTAAATTTCAGTTATTTCTATTTATAAAAATTATATTCACTTATTTCAAAATCTGATTGTTTAATTCCTATAGTCTCTTCTGCCTTGTTCGTAATTTCAATACCTTATTTATTAAAACATGAGAAGTGTCTCTTTCTCATAAATTCTAGTATCTGAGTTCTTTGATGGTATCTTGTTTTTGATGGCTCACACAGATTTGACCTTATTTATTCACATATTTCATGATTTCTCTCTACGAGCCCATGTTCCTTAGAAATTTAGCAGTGTTAATTCTTTGAGGCCTAGCATATTTCTGGGGAGCATTTTTGTTGTCTTCAACTAACCACAGGGAAGGCATTGCTAACTTGGTAGCACTGAAAAATTTCTGCCTGAGTAGTGTGAATCTGGCTAAAAACACGAATTATAAGAGCAAAATTGTACTTACAAATTATTGGCGAGTCAGAGGGGCAAGCTTATCTGCAATGCTTTAATATGGTGTCTTTAATTCTCATTTGCCCTTCAGGATTTCAATTTTATGCAAACATTTACTATTAGACCCTTCACTTTGGATAGTCTTCAGTTTTATTAACTATTTCCCTAGTCTACCCAGCCATCAAAACATGCCAAAACCCATCATGGTTGAACAGATGCTTTTGGGAAAAAGCTGGCTTCAGGTCCTTACTATTTCCCAGATGTCTTCTATTTCTCTGTTTTTACTATTCTTTATTTTTTATTATTTTTTTTTTTGCTCTCTCAGGAAATGATTTAGAAGGATGTTTTCAATACATTAAGCAGCTTTGACCTGCTGTGAGAGAGTGAAGACAAGACTAACTTATTGGCTGATATTCTTGAAAATCAGCTGGGTAGTGTTATAGATTTGCATTTAATTAGAGCAAAAATGCCCTCAAGGAGGACATTACAAGATTTGTGGGAATGAGTTGCAAATATTAAAAAGGAGATCATATACTCAATTCAAGTTGTTCAGTCGAGTTTGTGGGGTCCACATTTTGCTGCTTTTACTTTTTCTCTTTCATTTTAAACAATGCATACGAGTTAGAATATAAATATTTATTTATGGCTTATCAAAACAGTGATTGAACATGTAGTTCTCAGCACAACTAGGTTTATGGTAATATTGAGCATGTGAAGTCTCTGGTGGTCATTTTTTTCCTCATGACATCTTTGGCCAAACGAAGTCTGAAATTTCACCCTGAAAATCCCCAAACTTAAAGTTATAATGCTGTTTTCATATTGCAGTTGTTGCTGTGGAGATTTCTGTGTTGTGAAAAATAAAACAGTGAATTTTGAATGGGGAAGAGAAATAAGCAGCAGGTACTTATAAACCACAAAAAATAAAAGATTCTCTTTCAATAGAGTTAGACTGCCACTACTACCTTGTTACCTTGAGTCAAATGTGAATATTGTGTCTACCAAGGGGAATCTTTCTTGTCTTTGTTTACTCTCCTTAGGTTAATTATTTTCATACATAAAATCTGCAATAGATCTTCTCCAGCAGCTCCAGGGGCCAGCCCCAGCTGTGGAGAGAAACATTCTTAGAAAACTGTTTGGTACTTTGGGAGGTATACTCGTACTTTCATCCTACCATAGTAATGGGTAGGACATTTTCTACATTGAAAACATTGTTTTCTATTGTCAGCGTTAGGGAAATAGTAACCTTCAGATATACATGTGGCATTGTTTGAGATTATATTAGATAGTCACCATTGTTATTGTATCATTAGAATGTGTAGCCCTCAAGTCTCTTTAGAAACTGGTAGGATAAAATTTCTGTGGACATACAATTTCTATTTTATGTATATGCTAAATAATTTCTTTCCTCTAATTGGAAATATTAACTCCATCGAATCCATGACACAATTCCAGGACTACCATTTTCTTTGGGTGAATGGGAAATCAAAGGCCAGAGAAAATGGATAGACAGTGTACAGATAACACTGTAGTAGTTTAAGATGCTGAAATTGCATCTTATCTTGGCCCTGTAATATGTAATGTGATCTTGAATAAATCAGTTAATTCCTTTAAGCTTAGGTTTCTCTTCTATAGAAATAGGGATAATAGTGGTCATGTGATAATTAAGAGCATGAATTTGGGGAAGTCAGACATAGATTTGAGTATCAACTCTGCTACCAATAAACTGTGTAAGGGTGAGAAAGTGGCTTAGCCTCTCTAGGAATAAATATGCTCATCTATAAAATGGAAATAGTACAGTGTCTGGATAATTGTTGAAATAACAACTGATTTTTTTCTTTGTCCTGTGCAAATGATTTTTTTCACCCCAACATTCTTCATCCTTAATATTAGGCTTTCACTGCTTCACCGTAGAGTTGTTACAGCAAAAACGCAAAGAAAGAGAAAATATTCAATTCAGACAGAGGTCCTTGCACTAACAGTAGATTAGAAGCAACATTTTTTTGAACCAGTGTCCCTTTCTCTTGTCCAGAATAGTTACCCATTTCCTGGTTTGGGGATAGCACAGGCAAGTCACAGAGGTGGGCACTCAAGCAATACATTGGTGGATGTCCCCGAGAAAACAATCTAATTCTAACCCCACCTTGGGAGGAGTTTGAGAGAATGAGAGAACCCAAAGATCAGTTTATTTATCTAAGATCAGTCAGGAGTCATGTGTCATGAGTATCCCCTGGGAGAGCAGGTTTTTTAAGAACTTAAAACAACTCAGCAAATCATAAAATATGATATATATTATAATGCATTTTTATTATTAGAGATTATAGGTTTACAGAAAAATCATGCATAAAATAGAGTTTCCATGTATCGTCATATTATTAATATCTTGCATTATGGTGATATATTTGTTTGCTACCATCACCACCATTCATTACAAAATTTTTCCATCATCCCAAATAGAAACTTTGTTTAATTAAAGCATTAATTTCCCACTCCCCACCTCACTTTCCATCCCCTGGTAACCTGTATTCTAGTTTCTGACTCTATGAATTTGATTATTATAATTATTTCATATCGGTGAGATCATGCAATATTTGTCTTTTTATGTCTGGTTTATTTCACTCAATATGATGTCTTCAAGGTACATCCATGTTGTAAAAAGGACTTCATTCCTTCTTACAGCTGCATAATATTTCATTGTGTATATATATATTGTGTTTATCCATACATAAATTGATGGACACTTGGGTGGCTTCCATCTTTTGGCAAGTGTGAATAATGCCACTATGAACATCAATATGCAAATATCTGTTTATGTCCCTGCTTTCAATTATTTTGTGTATATACTTAGAAGTGGGATTGTTGGGTCATATGGCAGTTCTGTACATAGCTTTCTGAGGAACTGCCAAACTGTCTTCCACAGCAGCTGTACCATGTTACATTCTTACCAACAATTAATATGTGTTTGTATTCTCCACATCCTCTCCAACACTTATATTTTTCCATTTTTTAATAGCATTCCATGGATGGGAAATGGTATCTCATTGTGGTTTTGATTTGGATTTCTCTAATGGCTAATGATGTTAAGCATCTTTTCATACATGTTTTGGCCATTTGTATATCTTCCTTGGAGAAATATCTATCCAAGCCTTTTGCCCATTTTATAATTGGGTTGTTTGCCTTACTGTTATTGAGTTGTAGGATTTCTTTAAATATTCTGGATATTAAGGTTTATCAGATCTATGGTTTGCAAATACTTTTTCCCATTGTGTAAGTTGTAGTTTTACTTTCATGATAAAGTCCTTTGAGGATCAATATTTTTTTATTTTAATGAGATACCATTTATCTATTTTTTCTTTTTCTTTTTTTTTTTTTTAAAGATTTATTTATTTTATTACATATCTCCCCTTCCCCCCGCTGCGGCGACGCGCCGAGAGTGATCACTGCGCAGGCGCGGCTTTCCTCGCTTGTGGGCGGTCTCTGCGTCCGTTCACGGCCGGCTTTCAGTTCGCGGGTGGCTGGCTGCGCTCCATCCACGGGCAACCTGCCCTGCCCGTGGCGGCTCTTGCCCTGTCCGTGGCAGCTTCTTGCCCTGCCCACGGCGGCTCTGGCCCGCCCATGGCGGCTTGCCATTCTCAAGGCGGTCTGCCCGCTAGGAGAGGTCCCCGGGCATCGAACCCGGGGCCTCCCATGTGGTATGCCGGTGCCCTATCCACTGGGCTATCGAGCCGGCCCCTCTAGTTTTTCTTTTGTTGATTGTACTTTGGGTGTAAAGTCTAATAAACCATTGTGTAACACAAGGCCCTGAGGACATTTCCCTAAGTTTTCTTAAAGAAGTTTGATAGTTATAGTTCTTATTTAGGTCTTTGATATATTTTGACTTGATTTTTGTATTTGGTCTGAGATAGGTGTCCTCTTCTCTCTCTCTCTCTTCTCTCTCTTTTTTTTTTTTGCTAATGGAGATCCAGTTTCCCCAGCACCATTTCTTAAAGACTATTCTTCTTAGAGTCATCTTTCACCTTGTGAAAAATCAATTGGCCATAAATGTGAGGGTTGATTTCTGAGCTCTCAATTCTATTCCATTGGTCTATATGTCTGTGCTTGTGCCAGAACCATGCTGTATTGATTACTGTGGCTTTTGTAATACGTTTTAAGATTGGAAAGTGTGACTCTTCCAACTTCATTCTTCTTTTTCAAAATGCCTTTAGCTATTTGGGACCCATTACTTTTCCATATAAATTTGATGGTTGGCTTTTCCATTTCTGCAAAGAAGGTTGCTGGAATTTTGATTGAGATTGCATTGAATCTATAAATTGCTTTGGGTAGGATTAACATCTAAACAATATTTAGTCTTCCAATCCATGCACTTAGGATGTCCTCCCATTTCTTTTAGACTTCTTTAATTTCTTTTAGCAATGTTTTATATTATTCTGTATATAAGTCCTTTATATCCTTGGTTAGATTTATCCCTAGATATTTGATTCCTTTAATTGCTATTGTGAGGGGAATTTTTTTCTTTGAATTCTTGTTCCAATTGTTCATTGCTTGCATATTGCAACACTATTGTTTTTGTTGTTGTTGTTTTTCTTTGGTGTGATCTTGTACCTTGTCACTTTGCTGAATTTATTTATTAGCTCTAGGAACTTTGTTGTGGACTTTTCAGGATTTTGGTTATACAGGATCATATTATCTGCAAATAGGAAAGTTTTACATCTTCCTTTCAAATTTGAATGCCTTTTATTTCTTTATCTTGCCTAATTGCTCTGGCAAGAACTTCCAGTAAAATGTTGAATAACAGTGGGGACAGCAGGCCCCCTTGTCTTGTTCCTTATCTTAGAGTGGAAGCTTTAAGTCTTTCATCATTGAGTAGGATGTTAGCTGAGGGCTTTTCATTTATACCCTTTATGATGTTGAGGAAGTTTCCTTCTATTCTGCATATTCTAAGTGTTCTAATATTAGGAAAAGCATTATCAAATGCCTTTTCTGCATCTATTGAGATGAGCATGTCTACTTTTCCCTTCTTCTGTTAATGTGTTGTATTTCATTAATTGATTTTCTTATGTTAAACCAAACTTGCATACTAGGGTTAAACCCCACTTGATCATAGTGTATAACTCTTTTAATATGCTATTGGATTTGGTTTGCTAGTATTTTGTTGAGGATCTTTGTATCTATATTCCTAAGAGATATTGCTCTCTTTGCTTGTGGTATCTTTATCCAGCTTTGATATGACAGTGATGTTGGCCTTATAGAATGTGTTAGGGAATGTTCCCTCCTCTTCAATTTTTGGAAGTGTTTGAGCAGTATTAGAGTTAATTCTTCTTGGAATGTTAGGTAGACCTTTCTGTGAAACCAATGGTCCTGGCCTTTCTGTAGTGGGGAGATTTTTGATTGATGATTCAATCTCTTTACTAGTAATTGTTTTGTTGAGATCTTCTCTTTCTTCTTGAGTTAATGTACTTAGTTTGTGTGTTTCTAAGAATTTGTTCATTTCATCTAGGTTTTCTAATTTATTGGCATACAGTTGTTCATACTATCTACTTATAGTATTTTTATTTCAGTGGGATTGGTAGTAATGACCATTTTCACATCTGATTTTCATTATTTGTATCCTACATTTTTCCTTTGTCAGTCAAGCTAAAATTATGGATTTTGTTGATCTTTGCAAAGAACCAACTTTTGGTTTTGTTGATTCTCTCTATTGTATTTTGTTTTCTATTTCATTTATCTCCACTCTAATCTTTGTTACTTCCTTCCTTCTACTTGCTTTGAGTTTAGTTTGCTCTTCTTTTTCTAGTTCTTCTAGTTTTGAGGTTATGTCTTTGATTTGAAGTCTTTCTTCTTTTTTAGTGTAAGCAATTGGAGCAATAAATTTCCATATCAGATTTGTCCTTGCTGCATCCTTTAGGTTTTGTTATGCTTTTTTTTCATTTTCATTTGCCTCAATGTATTTCATATTTTCCCTTGTGATTTCCTCTTTGAGCCATTGCTTGTTTAAGAGTCTGTTGCTTAATTTTCACACATATTTGTGAATTTTCCTTTTCTCCCTCTGTATTGAGTTCTAGTTTTATTCCATTCTGGTCAGAGAAGATACAGTGTATGATTTCATTATTTTTGACTTTATTGAGACTTGTTTTGTGACCAACATATGGTTTATCCAGGAGAATGATTCATGAACACTAGAGAAGAATGTGTAATTCTGCTGCCATTGGGTGAAGTGTTCTATCTATCTATCTATCTATCTATCTATCTATCTATCTATCTATCTATCTATTAGGTCTAGTTGTTTCATTGTGCATTTAAGTCTTCTATTTCCTTATTGATCTTCTATCTAATATTCTATCCATTATTGAAAGTGGTGTATTAAAATCTCCTACTATTACTGTAGAACCATCTATTTCTCCCTTCAAACCTGTCAATATTTTCTTTAGATATTTTAGGGCTCTGATGTTAAGTACATGTATTTATAACTATTATCTTCTTGTTGAATTGACCCCCATATCCATATATAATGACCTTCTTTGTTCCTTGTAAGAATTTTTTATTTGAAGTCTATTCTATCTGATATTAGTATAGCTACCTCTGCTCTCTTAGTTACACTTTCATGGTATATCATTCTCCTTCCTCTCACTTTCACCATGTTTATGTCTTTGATCTTTGGTGAGTCTGTTGTAAACAGTATAGAGTTGGGTCATCCCTTTTCCTCCATTCTGCCAATCTCTACATTTTGACTGGAGAGTTTAATCCATTTACATTTAAAGCAGGGGTTCTTACCCTTTTTTGTTTCACAGACCCCTTTGCCAGTCAGGTGAAAACCATGGACCCCTTATTAAATCTACACTATACTGTGTATTGTTTAATACATATATCACACACCAACACATCCCCACAAGAATAATATTTTTTTGAATTTTCAATTCAAGCTCATGCACTCCCTTAAATCTTTCCATGATCCTTCAGGGTCCATGGGCCCCTGGTTAAGAACCCCTGGTTTAAAGTAACTACTGATAATGCAGGCTTTCTTTTGATATTTTGCTATTTAATGTTTGAATGTCTTACATTTTTTACTCTCAATTCTGTTAATGCCTACTATTATATTTATTTGATATTTTTATCTTCTATCTTATTGAGTCCCTTCTCATTTCTTTCTGGATATATATATATTTCACTATTAAAATCTTTTATATTCATATTTTAACACAAATTGAAATTTACATAAATGGCTATATTTTTCATATATTTTATTTGTGGTTCCCATGTAGTGAAAATTTAACATCCTAAGTAACTAAATTTTTAGTTTGATATCAACTTATTTTCAATAGCATACACATACACTATTCCTTTATCCTCTGTTCCCTCACTTTTTTGTACTTGTTACAAATAGTACTGGAATTTACAACTACCCAAATGGGTACCTTTACCAGATATCTTTATGTCTTTATGAAACTTTGAACCACTGTCTAGATTCTTTGCTTTCATTCTGAACAACTACCTTTATTGTTGCTTGTAGGGCAGGTCTAGTGGAAATGAACTCCCTCGGCTTTTGTTTATCTGGGAATGTCTTAATCTCATCCTCATTTTTGACAGAAAGTCTCACCAGATATAAAATTCTTGTTTGGCAATTGTTTTCTTTCAGCACTTTAAGTATTTCAATCCACTTCCTCTTTGCCTCCATGTTTTCTGATGAGAAATCAGCCTTAATCTATGTGAGCCCCTTGTACATAGTATGTTGCTTTTCTCTTGCAGCTTCCAGAACTCTCTCCTTGTCATTTGCATTCAACAGTTTGACCACCATGTGTTCTGGGTGACTACTAACTCCAGTAATTCCATGTGGTTCCTTTTTAAAATTTTTATCTCTTTTTTGTGATTTTCATGTTGTTCAATCATTGTTTTTCTAATATTCCTTGTTCTTTCTCTGTATTCTCTTTCATTTCCTTGAGCATATTGAAGATCATTTTTTAAAAGTCTTTGTCCAGCATGTTCTCACTCTGGTTCCTTTGTTGATATATTCTGGATTTTATCTTATTTCCTTGGATGGGCCATTATTTCTTGTTTCTTTATTTGTCTTGTAACATTTTGTTGTACACTATGCAATTTTATGTTTAAAATGTTCATTCTGGGATTTAATCCCTGAGATGTCTGTTTCTTTAGTTTGTATCCAGCCAGTGGTATGACAGAGATTTTCTCTAGTGCCAGAAGCTGACAAAACCAAACAAACCAATCAAAAAAACATCTTTCAGAGTCTTTGCAAATTGGCTTTGCTTTGGCTGATGCTTTCCTTCAGAGTTCAGTCCTCCTATCAAGAAGGTCAGCCCAAGGCAAATGCAAAGTACAGGGACCTCCCTGTCTTTTGTTAAGCCTATATTTTGTCCTGAGCTTGTGCTTGCTAGTGGCCTTAGGAGTTCCCCTATTTACAGGAACTTGAATTCTCCTTCTATTCCCTAGGAAGCAGAACTTCTCCCTCTCTTGGGAGTTCCACTCCAGGATTTAAAGCAGCTAATCCCCAGGCTGCCAAACTCAATTATTTACTACACTGTTTTTGCCTAGGGGTAAATTTCTGAAAGAAAATTCTTCTATTATGATCTGCTGTGATGCTCATGCCAAAGAGGCCATCCCATTTGTATTTCTCTTAAATTCTTGGAAAGTACAAGAATACTTTCTTTTAGGTCACAAATCTATTAGATCATCAACTTGTTTTAGTCTGAAGCCATGTCTTGCTTAGTCACTTAATAAATAATTGAGTACTTACTTTTTTTTATCACTGGATTAGAACAATGGAAAAACCATCCAAGGTTCCTGCTCAAGTAGAAGCTATACCCTTAGGTTCTTTAATCTTTATGTCCCATTTCTAGCAGCTTCCATATTACTGTCTCATCAAACATACTATCTAAATATTTGTTGAATGAATGGATAAGTAAATGACTTTGTTATACCCAGAAAGAATTAGCAAGTCAGGATACCTGCTCTCTCAGGCAAATGAAAAAGAGGAATTAATTTTATTTACATGAAGGCTAATCTAAGAATAGCACAAAAAATTTGAGGTGACATTAATGAGTTCTGTTTCTTATTCTTCTCCTTTCTAAATTGAGGATATACTCCTCATTGTTATGGTCTATGAATAGATACTTTACTTGGCTTTTTGTGAATGACCAATCCTTACACCACGGGAGACTTAGGACTATAAATAAAGATTGACTTCAAAATTACATCAGCAATTTAAGCATCTACAGTCTACTAAAAAATAGATTAAAGTAATTATCATCGATATGCCATTTTAAGCTGTAAGAAAAATGGCCACACTGTCACTTTGATAAATAATGCCAGTGTGAGAGAATGTGAATATTTTAATTTTATCCTTAGGAGTTGCAAACCCACATCCATTTAAAAGCAGTCTTGGAAGATACAGCAGGCTGCTTGTTTGCCAGAGGAAAAATCATTATCAACTCTTTTAATAAAAATGCTGAGGGCCAGTACTCAGAAACCCTTCTTCTTAAGCAACAGATCTGTGGCTTCAGAACAGGGGCTCTAATTGATAGCCAGCACATAAGTCTTACTAGACAGAGAGCTGTATTAAAAATAGTATCAAGATGTAGTTTAAGGTACATGGGAGACAATGCCTGTCCACAATAAGTAGTTCTCCTACCGGGAAATAACCCAGGCAAATTTCTTGAGGACCTTAATGCACTTTTGATGAAGGCTAAAATAGCTTCTATACAAACTGCAATAATTTTAATACAGCCATTAATTGTTTCCTGAAACCTCATCTAGCTTGCTCCCCTACTTCTAAAAAAGGACCAGAGTGGCCACTTTGGTACCAAGAAATTAATCATGTTTTATAGCCTCCACAAAAAAAAAGTTTTCACCGATTTCTGGATCTATAAATTACTGGTATGGGTAAAAGAAGACCACCCCATCCTGTGCTTAGTCCTGAAGGATTTGGCAGGATGGAGAACCAGCAAGCCTCTCCCCTTGGTAGGCTCTCCTGGCTCCAGAACTGGGAGGCTGCACTGCTATCACCCTGATCATGTCCTGTACTTCTTTTGAACTTCCCCAGACATAACACTTCTCTTGGCATATTGGGTGTACTTAATAGATCTTCTCAATAGATAAATTTATCTTCTTAGCCTTTATTCTTAGAACCATGGTTGGCACTGAATAATGTTATAGGTTGGGTTCCCTGGGAAATAGACTCCAAGACTGAGGTTTGCATGGAGGAAGTTTATTGGGGAGTTTGTTTAATGCTATCAGTAGCTGTGAGAGATAAGGGAAGTAGGATTGGGAAGAAGGAGAATATGAACTGTGATGCAGTTGCAAAAGAAATCTTACTAATTCTATAGGTTGCTTATGAGTTGAGATGGACCTTCAGAGTTTTCCTGTAGCAGGGAAGGGGGGGAGCCATTGAAGCTATCTATCTATTTACCAATTATTGGATGCTAACTTGTCCTGGAGAGGGACCAAATATTGGGTGAGGGACCTTCCTTCTACCAGGCTCAATTCCTAGACAGGGTCTCAGCAGAGTCAATAGCAGCCAACATTTTTGGGAGCTGAGGAAATGAATGAGTAGGTCCTAGAGGGAGAACTGGAAGGCACATAGCATCATCTACTGTGAATAAATATTTGTTAAATGAATTAACTGTTGAGACTTTTAAAGGTGATTCCAACATGTCTCTCTTGTATAATTTCTGATAATTTCTTTTACTGTGTAACTCTTCTGCTCAGAATAAAAACATTTTGAGAGCAAGCAGTCTCATATTTCTTTAGATAACTACCAACTGATAATGTGCCTGGTAAGTGGTAGTCACACAAAACTGTCTTTTGATCAAACTAATGAATTCCATAATGATTGGATAGGATTCCAATGGTCAGAGAGGGTTTAGGGGATACCATAACTTAGCAGGACATACTATTCAAAGGCAGGGAAGAGGGAATATCTATAATAATATTAGGAAGTAGTTAGCAAGAATTGTTACTCTGGGGAAGAATGTTCAGGTAGGCAGAGGGCTGGATAGATGAATGTTAGACTGGAAAGGACCCTGGATACCTGGATAAGAATTTCACCTTAGGTAATTAGTTAATGGTTTTCCAATATGGACATGTGTCCAAAGTCTCATTCAAAGATCAATAAGTTACCTTATAGGGTGTACTGAAGGGCTGAGTTATCTGAGATGTCAACGAGATGGAGAGGTAGTTAATTGCAATTGCCTGGCATGAGGTAGGGGACTCACCTATATGGGGTGTGATAGCAGACAGTATAACAGACGTCACATTGAGGCACATTGACTATCCATATAGGTCAAGCTGAGGGAGGTCAGAAATGGAGCATAGCAGGTATAGCAGGCATCTGGGAAGGCAGCAAAAAGGTGACAGGAAGAAGGCTGCCTCATTGTGTGGTGAGACACCCACGGATCATCTCACACATCACCATCTTGGAGGGCTGCTTTCAGGTGGGTGGAACAAGAATTCAGAGAAGTTGGCAGCAGGTAATAGATGGAGTCCAGCAAGCTAGCTGGCAGTAGAAAAATCTGACTGTAGGTAACGAGAAAGTAATCAGAAGCCAACCATATTTTCAGGATTTAAGAGAATTGAGTCCTTGGGAGTAATGGAGAGAACTAGTTAGGGTCTAGTAGTGTAGGACTCTAATGCCAGGCAAAGCACCAAGATAGAGACTCTGGTACAGCAACTGGTGTACCAGGTGGGAGTGTGACTACAAGGAATAGGCAGTGCTAGATGGTTAAGTTTTGTTCCTTTCCACTGCAAGGAAGGAGACCTACTGAAGTAACCTTGAGCACTCTGGGGGTCTTCTTTTAAGGAGACAGAGTAAAGAAAATAAGAATAAATTATAAATTCACAGCCCCAGAGAAGCTAGAGTGCCATTTGGGATACAGCAGAAGCTTTATCAGTTTGACAGTGATGCTAGGCATCCAGTAAGAACGCTAATAGCTGTTGCCCCAGGAATGGTTCTCAAATAACCAGAGTAACTGGACCAGCCTTTTCCTCTGCTGCTCCTCCTCCTGCTATTACAGATAAACACTGCTTTGTTCTTCCGGTGCCTTGTATTTGTGTGTGGCTTCTGCCTACGGCTCTTGGTGTGTATTTCAGTTTCTGTTCCCCACCTCTGAGAGTTAACTCCTCCTGAATGTCTCATAGTCAAGCTTCTCAAGAGAAGCTCCAGTTGTGTCAGTAGGTGTTATAGCAATTTGGCAGGGCTGTCTGACAAGCCTGTAACCTATCAGATGCCATCTCTTGACCAGTCAGCTATAGTTGTAGATCACTTGAATGGATTCCCTTATCAAGGACAGTGACAGAAGCAGGCCTTCCTAGCCATAATGGATTCCTCCAGTATACCAGAACAGGACTAGAAGGCCAAGCCTGCAGGGACAGAAAGGCTGATGATATGCTGGCTTAGGGTTCTCTCTCATTGTCCTAGGGCTTCTGGAAAAAAGTACCACAAACTGGGTGGCTTAAAACAACAGAATTTATTGCTTCACAGTTATATACTCTAGAAGTCTGAAATCAAGGTGTCAACAGAACCATGCTCCCTCTGAGAGCAGTAGGGGAGAATCCTTCTTTGCCTCTTCCAGCTTCTAGTGTTTTCTGGTAATACTAAGCATTCCTTAGCTTGTAGATACATCATTCATCTTATAAGGAAACCAGTCATATTATTGGATTAGGGGCCCACCATACTCTAGTAAGACCTCGTATTAATTAATTCCATGTGCAATGAGCCTGTGTACAAATGATGTCACATTCTTAGGTACTGGGGATTTGGGCTTCAGTATATCTTTTTGTGGGACATAATTCAATCTATACCAGGTTCCCAAAATCTATACCATTGAATGGCAGTAGCAGGTCACCAGGCAGGTATTTTCACTTTTTTTTTTTTTTAGGAGATACTGGGGATTGAACCTGGGACCTTGTACATGTGAAGTAGGTACTCAACCTTGATAATGTTGATTGGCTATATGAAACGGTATCAAGAAAGTCTTGACTGGGGCTGATTGCTAAGTAATTTGGCTGAATTTTCTAATAATGTCTCCCTTCATCCAGAAAAATCTCTTAAACAGAGCCTTTTAAAAAGTTTTTATGCATTCTAATGAGAACTAAAAGGAAAGTTCTGAGAATTGAGGTTTATATGCTATCTCTTATTTTCTGTACTATTTGGAGGCCATAATAAACAAAAGTTTATAACCAAATAAAGGGTCCTTCACAGAATGAGAACGATGTCAAATTTGGAAAAAGATATAAAACATCCACAAGCAATCAATAAAATTCCAAAATATTTAATACAAAGCAACAAGTTAATATAAGAGGATTTTGAAATGCAAACGCCCCATTCTATAGTGAGCCAACAGAGAAAAGATTTAAATCTACTTATTAGCACTTCATAAATCTTGTAGGGAGAGAAAGAATGGACACTGTATTTAAGCACGTGAAATCTCTTACATCTCAAAAGTGTCAAACAAATGAAAGTTTTTGACAATATCTTTAAGAAGAAACTGCATTTTTTCCCATTGTCCTCAAAGAACAATGCACATTCCTTCTTCTTATTACTTTGTAATTTACAAAGCTCTTTACATTCCTTATCTTATGTGATTTTTATCAAAAACCTTCTCATATAGGGAAACTGAAATACAGTAAAGTGACTTGCCCAAGGTCATATGGCTAGTAAATTACTAAGCCAGAATTTGAACTCAGAACTTTTAAACATCTGATTCATTGTTTTTTCCCCCTACTAAATTATTTTTTGTTCTCAGGAAGAGCAAGATTAAAGGGGAAAAATGATTAAGGATTAGCAGCATGCTAGACTGTTTCTGCCTCATTAATAAAATTTAATGGTATTCAGGGATTCTCCATAAAGTAAAAAATTCCATTTCCTGTCATTCTCTATGCTGCACAACAATTACCTGATTTCTTGGGATTCTTTCTCAAGTGTGCCAGGAGTTCCAGCAATATCGTTCAGATACCTGCCTCTGCTTAAACTCATATAACAATTTTTAAAA